>VMDR010014770.1:0-23102 GCA_007922815.1 Macrotus californicus | reverse complement strand
CATTTACAAATCCAGTTTTTTTTAAACATTGTTGTTATAACTACACTTCATGTTAAACTTTTATCTCAGTCATATCAAAATGCCACTTAATCAGGTATAGTTGGCTGAGAGAACACTGGTGTATGGAGAGCATTGGTATAAAGGGATAAATATATTCATAAGAATATACATGAAATAAACATAGCATCTTAAATAAGAATAGGGCTTGGGATTTAAATATTTAAGATACATATATTTTTCTATTATCAGACAAATTTTAATTTAAAGGTTGCAGAAAAGGATATTTTTTTATGTCATTGGAATGGATGGGACATTGGATTAGATATCTTTTCTGTGTATTAGAAGTAACATAGTCATTCCCACTTGGGCTTAGCAATTACTATTCACATACTATGTATACAAAATGTGTCTTATAAGATAAACTATTAAATATAAAATAAAACCTCAAACCTATGAACATTAATACATCATCGTATTAGATCTTTAATTTGTTCTCATCAGCTTAAGAACATGATGTTTGTTACGCCACAGGTGCATATCTAACATGCACAACAGTGGGTATCTTTTCCGTGTAAGTGGTGATGTGATGTAAAATTTATCAATGTTTATACAGAGGTTTACGTGTTGCTCTGTGGATGGGAATTTGGATGAGCATTAGGCCAATGGAAATAGATATAAACCAAAAACAAATTTTAGAAATATACAAAATTCTAAGCTGATTATGGTTTATAACAAGGAGATCAAATGTGCCTTTATTTTTATGGCTTTTACTAATTTAAATGTACTAAGTACATATAAAACCAGAATTTAAAGCAAGTTGTTTATTTTGAAAAAGATAAAACATTTACTACTGTTTCTTCCAAGAAATCTTGCTGTATAGACCCCTTTCTGTCATTTCTCTGGTACTGATGAAAATAACGTAATAAAACACTCTCCTTTATAGGGTTTACACATGGTAAGGTTTTGCAAAAACATGCATGACATGTGCAAATTATGTATTCAAATTTAGTATTTATAATTTGAAGTATATATTCATAAGAAGTAACAAAGCATGTAGGAATTCTAAGGTAACTTTAAAATTGTACACATAGCAAACTGTATTATCTGTCATGTTCTTTGGAGTGTCATTACACAAAGCACATATTCAGAAGTTTCTTTTTCCTGATTTTCAGTATACTTGTGTATTTCCAAGTAAGTAGTCTGTTCTTCTGCATTCATGTCTTGTTTTCTTTCATGTGTGTTCAAACTGTTTTAAACTGGAGATTTAAATGGTTAAAGTAAAACATATTTTAGGCAAATTGCCAGTTTGTTGATTTCCTTCAGTGTCTTACACGTATGGGCATAATCAGTTCTAACATAAACATGCTTAGATAGAATTTTGAAAAAAAGTCAGAATTTGTTTCAGTATTTTTAAGAAGTAACATTTCATTGCTATGAAAGTGACAGCCTCTCATCATTTGTAACAAAAGGGCTGTCTGTTGTAGTATTTCAAAAAGCATGTAAGCTGCTTACTGTGGGGAAGGTACTCCGTTGTGTTTCATCCACTCCACCTTCACTCAAGGCTGTTAGTGTGCAGCAGGTACTGTATCATGCTGTGTTAGTCAGTCCTTCCCATGGACTGTCTGTGTAGTGCAGCTGTTCCTAAGCCTTTCATATGGTTGCTTTCCAGTAAACTTAGAGCTACGCTGAGGTAGGCACCCAGGTAGCTAACCCAATTCATTTTTTTCTCCTGTGTGCACAAGAAGAGGAAAATGGTTGTGTCATTATTGTTTACAGAGTTGAAGGAAAGGGGGTATTGACTTCGGTGTCCGCTGAGGGAAAAACAATAGCACTTTGTGAAACATACTGTATTTAAAATCTTTTCTTTGATGGTCCAAAATATTGCATAATCAGATACATTGTCTAGTTATATTTTTATAGTATTCTATTGAATAATAATTTATGTGTGTGCAAATATACACAGGGTGGGGCAAAAGTAGGTTCACAGTTGTTCGGCTGGAGAATAATACAGTAAGTAATGAGTAATAATACAAGAATAAACTGTTTTGCATATTCAAAACTGTAAACCTACTTTTGCCCCATCCTCTTACATATGTATGTGTGTGCACACATGTATTTTTAAAAACTTGAAGTGGTTTCCCAGGATAGAAAAAAACCTCAGTAAGGTAAGTTTATTAAAACATGCTCATACTTTAAGGTCTCTGCCAATCCACAACTGTTTTCAGGGATTAAATGTCATTCAAAATATTTGTATAACACTAGCATTTAGAATAACTTGTAAAGAAAATCAAATGAGGTATTGTGTACGAGAACAACTTGAGTATGCTCACATCATATAGGGACAAGTGATTACCATAATTGATAAGTAACAATCCAAGTGTGGTTCTAAAGATAGTTTTGCTATCTTTTAAACAAGTTAAGTTTGAGAAAGAAACTATTGCACGTGGAATATCGGGTACCTATTAAAAGGTCTTTGCATGCTAAGCAGTTTTATTTCCGCCATTTAGATATGGGATACTTTTAAATTTGTATGAACTAAACATATTTGGCATTGTGACATTTTTGGAATGAAAATGTACCCACTGTTTTAAGATTTTATTTGTAAAATATAAACTTCTAGGTTTCTTTTCCTTGTAGGTATTCATATTTTGTAGTATTTTAATACACGTGAATAAACTACTATTAGCAACCTAAAAAATGAGTCAAATGATCATTGCTCCTTTAAAACTTGCCATTTATGCAGATTCTAACAAGATTATAAACAAGGAAAAGATTGACATTGTGGCCTCAACAAACTGGTGCACTTTTACAGTTCATTTCAATAATTCAGAATCAGGCTGTTATATATGAAGCAATATTTAAAGTTCTATTTGAATATGAATGTGCGATATTTCTGGCTAAATGTTATTTTAACATTTGCTTCTACTGATTTTTTTTTACCATATGCTTCTGCTGGAATAAAAAAATTAGGATATATTTTAAATTCTATATCATATATGAGGAAACTACTTAAACTAGAAATGATGGCAATGGAAAATAATGTTGCCCATTTTAAATGCTTCAGATTTAGGGATCGTTTTATTGTCAACTTGAAGTTCTTTTTTCTGAGTAATTAAAAATTTATCGTGATGGTCTCCTGGCTAATTATGAATTCTTTTAGTTAAATAACTAATTGCTAGTTCTCTTGTTGTTATGCACACACATTTAATATTAATTATGATTTATCATTTGCATATAATATTAAGTCAAATGGGGAATTTTTGATGTGTTTTCTTCCAAGCAACCTGAGAGCAGACCTCAGTTCCAGGTCCTCCTTCTCGCTGGAGTCTTTGCTGACTGTTTCAGGGCCCTTCCTTTCCCTGGACTTCTCTCTCTGGGAAGTTGCGGATGCATTTCGGTGCACAGATAGGTCTGTGATACATACCCAGAACTTTCACAAACATTGTCAAATGACAAAATTGACATTTGCTCATATACTGTGGGGATAATTAGGGAAAAGAGGAGAGAGCTAATAAAATCATTCTCTGTGTAAGGTTCCTACTGTCAGACTAGGTAAAGGAATGGGTAGATGTCAGTGGTGTCCTATTTTGAGGATTCAAGGAGGACTGGCTCAATAAAATAAACGGGCTTAAGCAAACTGGGAAAATCTCTTGTTTGAAAGCAGTGATCAAGAAGTGCTGCGGTAAGAATGCTATGAGGAGTGCTGCGTGTGTAAGTGGGGCAAAGGGACCTTGAGTTACAAAATTAAAGATGCTGAAGATGGGAGTTGGTTATTTTAAATTTTTTTCTTTTTTCCCCCATTTCCCATGTGAACTTGGTTATCTTGGAAATGCTGTTTACAGAACATAACATTCATTTTTAGATAGTCAAATATTTATATATGGGAATTCACTTTTGAAACCAAAGACAATAAAATTGTCTAGATCTCAAGAAAATCAATTAAACATTTCATTTAAAAATTTTTATTAAAAGATTTTATTTATTTATTTTTAGAGAGGGGAAGGGAGGGAGAAAGAGAGGGAGAGAAACTTCAATGTGTGGTTGCCTCTCAAGTGCCCCCCATTGGGAACCTGGCTCACAACCCAGACATGTGCTCTGACTGGGAATAAAACCATCATCCCCTCGGTTCGAAGGCTAGTGCTCAATCCACTGAGCCACACCAGCCAGGGCAAACATTTTGTTTTTAATAAAACCCTGGGGAAGTGGTTTATGGGATAAGAAGTGTTAGTATAACACTTTCTTAAAAGCTCAAGTGCTAATAATCAAAAAAGAAATTCTGTTAGTCAATTTTTCCCATTATACAAGATCTGGCATAAATAACGCCCCTGTTATAAAATCATAAGCATGTAATTCTGTAACATAACAATATCACACTCAAGCATACCATATGGCATTTTAGGTGAAATGTTCAAATTAAAACTATAAATTATTATACCCATATTGTTACCCTACCAGCCATACTCAAGCAAGCCTTACTTCTGTTGGACCCTGTATTATAAGAAATGGAAATAACTTGCAGGTACATAGGCTTCTGTAGAGTCTACTGAAGATTAATGCAGATCTCAAGGTACATAATACATCATATTTTAAAAATTAATTTTAATTTATGCTGTCTCTTTTGTTTCCTGCTTTATATATTTTAACATCGAATGCAATTTAATTCAATGATTAATGCAATTGTTATTATTCAGTACAACTTATACAGTTCACTGAACTAGATTCTGAGAATCCAAACTGAAGAAGAGTCCCAAAGGAAGACATTCACGACTCCAAGCTGACTGAGAAGCAGTTGGACCCGTCAAAACATGACCAAGTGAAAGCACGTGGTGTGCTGAAGAAGTGTGGTGTGTTCCATGTTAGGCCCAGGGCTCCTGGGTGGAAAGAGATGTCGATGTGACTGGATCATTCGTTCGAGTCTGAGTCAGTGCCCTCTTTCTACATGACCTGAGGGGAGTCAGGCAGTGTTCGCAGCACGGGACATTTGTGGTAGCCCAGCTCTGAATACTCAGATTTGGCCTTTATCCTAAGATTTTTAAATTAAAAAGAGTTGTAGTTTAATCCATCTAGAAGATGAATTAAAGACCGGTATGTGAGGCAGAGGCAACGAGAGGAACAGTTGGTAGACCACTGTGGCATTCCCAGAGCGGAGATGGCCAAGGGCTAAAAGAGAACAGTGGTGGTGGGGGAAGCAGGAATGGAACATGAGGCAGAAGTAATGTGTCAGGTCCTGTGGGCTCTGGGATTTGGGGAACCAGGAGAGAGGAGTTAGAATCTAAGATCTCTAACGGGCACATCATGTTACATTGAACTCTAGACTAGAGAACACAGGAGGAGCACCAAGTTGGTGGTGGGAGTGAAGGCAATCGGCTCGCTCTTGGGCATTTTGAGTTAGTGTTTCCCTAGGTGATATTAGGCCATTAGAAAATGTATTTGAAGGCGCATTGGAGACAAATCCGGAGAGCTTTCTTGGAAGCCAGAAAAAAGGTCCATTCATTTATTTAGCAAACATGTGTTTAGTATCTGTCATGATACGCACTGTGAGTTTGCAGGGAAGAACCTTGGTCTACAGTTTAATTTTGCAGAGAGATCAGAGAAGATGAGCCCTTTCAGGAAGGCACCAGGCCATTGGAGGTATGAGAGCAGTGTCAGCATTGTGTTGCTGGCTGACGCCTGATTTCAGTGCCTTCGGAGTTGGTGGCAGCCAAGACTAATAGTAGTGTGTGTAGATTGTTCTTTCAAGGGATTTAACAATGTGAAGAAAGAAAGAAATACATACTAAGTTTAGAGAAAGACAGTTTTAAGGAATTGGGCACTCTTTTGCTTTGTTTAAAAATAGGAGTTATATTAGGCTATTTGGGATTGCAAATAGTAGTAGTAGAAAACCATAGGACTATCTTGACCAAAAAGGGAAATATTTTTCAATTTAGTGGCGCTGAATGATCAATTATAGAGTCAAGGTCAAGGATGTGCCAACTGCAGAGAGGGGTGGGACTGCCGCTAGGATCATCTGCTGCTCCAGCTTAGAGGTTTTTTGTTTGTTTGATCGACTCCTCATTCTTCTCTCTTCCCTGTCAGGTGGCTTTATCTGCTTCCCAGTGCTCATGGTATTGTATAGCAGTGAGGGTTTATGTTCTGTCCATCAAAGCTTTGAATTAGTTTGAGACTAGAAGTCTAGTCCAAAACGTAGCCTCCTAAAGAAATGTTGACAGTCTCCATATGGTCCAGATGGCTTGCTACACATCATTTAGTTGTGATCAGGAGATGGGACTTGGAAAAGGGACTCTGGTTACCAGAGCTTGGGTCACTTCTCCATACCCTGGTCCAGTCTCATTCCATTGCTACAGTTCAGTTGCTATTAGCATGAGTAGAAGAAGAGGCGGTTCTTAGAAAACGGCTCCTGGGGTGGGGCAGTGTAGAGACAACTAAGTAAGTGTTACCAGAGGGGAGGTTTGGGGCTATCTGAGGGAGAAGAACAAATGGCAGAGAGATGAAAGAGATGAGAGACCATGATTGGTGGGCGAGCGTTCTCACTGGCAGGTGAGGAGAGGATGAAGGAGAAAAACAAGGTCTTACAAAATAGCTTGAAAGATCAGACAGCCTTGAGGATTAAAGCAGATGGCTGGAATATAGACTAGATACACTTTTAATTTACTGGAGATGTTTTTGGAGGAATGTTTCAAATTACATATTCCATTCTCAAGCCAGAATGACGTGATAGTTTTTCTTGGTAGTAATAAGACTCCAGTTCACAACTCTATTCCCTTTAGACACAGCAACATTTGGTCCTTTTTTCTTTATTTTTCTTTCACTTCTTTTTTTAAGAGACATTATTGAAGGTCCATGTAGTTTCACAAAATGTTACTAGTTTTAATAAGTCTATGTGCTTATAGTAGAAAGAAATATCAATGAAAAGGAAAAAACAAAAAGAGGAAATAGTTCCTGTTGGGCAATTTATCATTATTTATGTATTAATTTTTTGACAGGAGAGGCTTACTCCCATACTCTATTCCCCCACCCTATGTTCATTCTTTAGCAAAAGGCAGAAATCTGAATTTGAATAGTTCCTTTTCAATAAAACAAAATGATAAATTTGATAAGATAAGAAACCACTCACAAATGGAATATTCCTGCAAAGCATGTTTCTGGTCAACCCTTAAAGAGGCAACCATCTCAGGTCTCCTGAAGGTCTGGAAATTACTGGCAGCTGCCATCACAGCAGTTCCCGAGCTTCCGAGATGACTGAATGAACGGTTAGGATTACAAATGCCAGCAGACCTATGAATTGATGTTGATCTCATTGGCACCAGTGCAGTGTAGAAAATCACCCTTGTGGTTTGTGACGACAGATGAGGAGAGTTAGGGTGGTCTCTGTATTTTTCCCTTTTGTGACTTGGCTCTTTTTCCTCCCTCAGGTATTCACAGCTTACTTGAACTAATTTTGGTGTCTCTACCTGCAGAATGTATGGACACTATTACTAACAATTCTCTTTACATATTATAATATTGCTCTCTGACACTTTAGAGTCTCTTCTTTCTGCCAGGCACTGTGAATTAATACTCTGCATGTTTTTCTAGCCCGTCCAACTTTCACCTTAGTCCCCAAAGATAAGTATTATTATTACATGTGTTTTGTAGATGAGGGAAGTTAGAGTATGGAGAACTCTGAATTTTCTTAGGAGCAAAATTTGATCTCAAGCAGCTTAATTCTGGAGTCCTACACTTACTTGCTGTATTTTGCTGCTGCTCTATGTATGGCAGGAGCTTTGACGTGTTAGCATCCAATATCTTACTGGTCCAGCTGTGGCTGGCTGACTATCCCAGCATTGAGGTCCAGGGAAAAAGGAGTCAATGTAAGGTAGAGCCAGACCAACTCTAAGTCTCGATTTCTCCATCTGCCGAACAAGGATAACATTAAGCTAATCCAGAATCAGTGTCCTACTGTGAGGGTCCAATGAGAGGCTGCATGTGGAACTTTGAGGGACTGTTTAATGGTCAGGCTTTATTATTTGTACCATGTGTGATTTTCTTGCCTTTGAGAAACAACAAAGTGATATTAGATTATTATGCTAATATATCATTTGGGCCTTGAGAAAAACCTGAAATAAAGGGGGAAAGGAATGCTGATCAGGCCTTAAAAGGGTCTCTTTCTAAAGCTTGTATGGTCTTTAATTTTAAAGAGGATTGCAGTGAACTTGAGTGAGTGAAGTGTTTTGTCTCCAGATTAGGGACACAACCTGTACCCGAAAAAAGACCACGAAGAAAGCAGAACCACGAAGTTTTTGATACATTTTATCTTGAGATTTCAGCCAACATCTGTTGTATAACTGTGCCCCAGGAAGTTGAATCTACTTTGAAAAGTTAAAACTTTGCCACTGACAACCTCACATTGTCAAAGAAAAATGTGAGTTTTCTGCTTCAAGTCAGAATATTTGAAAGTTAATAAAGAGATCTGCCCGTGATGTTTAGAGAAATGATTCCAGACAACTCTCTAAATTGGGCGAGCACGGAAGAGTAAAATTGAGACCAGTTGCATCTTTAGCAACCAACACAGAAGTCAGTAAAAAATCTGCCAAGAGCATCCTGAAAAAGGCCAGTTTTCATTTGCCTCATCCAACTGCTGATTAGTCACTCATTTAACCCCACCCCTCCACTTTCTAACATAAACAGAGGTCAGCCTTTCACACACACTCTGCTCTTCTTGGTAGGAAAAAACCACTTAACGTCTGCTGCACATTTTTTATCGATCTGTGGACATAAGAGATATTTTGATGAAACTAGACATCAATACCATGACTAATGAGTACAACTTGATAACCATTGAAGCAGCACATTTTCAAGTGCCAGGAACCTGCCTTTTTGACATTTGCCACAGAAGAGAATGTGTAAAATTCTTAGGATGTTTTGTCACCTTAAAAATATCAATCCTCCTTTTCCATGACATGCTATTCGAATTGACTTAAATTTGCATTTGTGAAAATGTTGAGAAGGACAAACCGATGAGTGATGTGAAGCCTCGGGAGGATGGGTACAGAGCTCTAAATTAAACATTTAAGCTTGGCTGTTTCTCAAAACATCTGAATTTCCTGTCAATGTAAATGTAGAAATCAGAATTAATTTTCCCGAGGTAAAATTTTATTGTGCATGTGTAACTCAGCTCCCAGGGGATTGATACACATCATGTCAAGTTCTGCCAATGAGTAATTGTTTAAAATTTATACCAATACTCAATGGTAATAAATAAACATAGGGGAAGGGTAACTCATCACAGAGCCAACCATGCATGATAATTAGATGAGGTCCATTTGTCTCCTTAAGTTATCGGATGTGACACAACCTGTCTGTGCGGCGTCTAAAAGCCAGCTGAGTCCCTCGGCGCAAATGACCATGACAGAGGGGTGGTGTGAGGGTTGCAAGGCTTGGATTTGATTCTAACCCTTCTGGATATTTCCACAACTGATGTAGATTGGCCCCTGGGATTCTGTTCTCATAATATGCATGCGGTTCTAAAACCTGGGGTCAACAGATGGCTCAGGGTCTATTTTTTTTCCCTTTTTTTGTTGCCTCTACACCACCACCCTAACTGCAGGATAACACATAAAATATATCTGTGTATTATATAATGTTTATATATTATATAATGTATTAATATAGCACACTACATGTTAATATATACACAATTTGCATGAAATGAAAATATTATAAAACACTAGTGAGATATGCACATAGAGTCAGATGTATTATATGTATATAGGACACATTTAGAAGCCATTATAAAGCTGACAATGCTTTTTAGAATCCAGAAGAGCTGTCATTCATGTAAAGGATTGCTAATGTTATTAGGAGTGACTGCACCATTAAAATCTTGGGGATAGGTATCTGCTTGCTAGTTATAGTTTTAATATTTTTGCCCACTTTGAAGCTTGTCATAACTCTTTCACATCTTCCAAACCCCGCGGTGATTTAGTATTGCTACACTTGCCCCCCAAGGTTGCTAATGAGCGTGTTGATAGACATGCAAGCCAAGCCAGAAACACACTAGTCTCCTGGAAGTTCCAAGGACCCAACGTAGGCAGTCTGGAATGGTGGGAAGTACTTGAATTCTAAACAGTGATCACCTATGGGGTGGCAGTAATCTTGCTAATCGGGTTTCCCCAGCTGAACCACAGAATGCAGATGATGATTTGAGTGACTATTTTAGTTCTCTCAAAAATGGTTCATGACTAGTACCACAGAGGAACATTTAATTCTTAAAAATGGATGCTTTTGGACATTAGCGCTAAATTCTCTTATGGAACTTGCCTGGTTGGTTAAAGTATGGGTTCAAAACTCAGCTTTACAAATTATTAGCTGGGTAATTTGAACAAGTGTACCATTGATAAAACCATGTAAGTTTTTTGCAACAATTAACTGGCACATAGGAAGCATCGTATAGGGTCTGGCACAAATATGCCCCATTTTTACTACAAAATCTTTTGTTACAAAATCATAAGCATGTAATTCTATAACATAACATTATCACATTCAAGCACACCATATGACATTTTAGGTGAAATGTTCAAATTAAAACTATAAATCATTACACCCATATGGTTACCCTACCAACCACACTCAAGTAGGCGTTTCTTCTGCCGGGCCTTATGTAATTTGATTAGAAGCAGGAGAATTTAATGGAGTCAGGTGATTTGAGTTCCTGTTTGTCTCTGGCACTAACTAGATCGGGAAACAGCCCATGAGGAAGAATTCCTGGCTTTAGCACCTCCTAACATCTAATTGCTCACCACCAACTATTTCCTAACAACTTAGTCTTCATTGTCCTATTACTTGCCACTCACATGTCCTTCGAGCATGCACTAGATCTTTCCTGGCCCACCTGCCCTCCTTCATTTGTGATTTCGCTTCCCATGGTTTCAGTGACCTGAGGCCAACTGCAGTTTGAAAAGATACAATGGAAAAGTCAGGAGTAAACAATTCATAATGTTTAAAGTGAGTGCCTTTCTGAGCAGCATGATGAAATCCCACACCGTTCCACTCTGTCCCATGCAGGATTGGAATCACTCCTTTGTCCAGCATATCCACTTTGTATGCACAGTTAAATGTGGTATTTTGAGAGAGACCACATTCACATAACATCACAGTGTATTGGGTATTATAATTGATCTATTTCATTATTGGTTATTGTTGATCTCTTACTGTGCCTAATTTATGTTAAACTTTATTATAGGAATGTGTGTATAGGGAAAACAGCATATTCAGAATTTGGTGCTATGTATGGTTTTAGGCATCCACTGGGGGTCTCCGAATGTACTCATCATGGCAAGAGGAGACTGCAGTGCTTGAGTTACCCCAGTGCCAGTGGGAATGCTTTTGAAAAGCTCTAACCTCGGCCTCACATTTTAGTTTCCTTTCTCATGATGTTTTTGAAATATCTCATTATATTTCTGAAAAATGGTGAAGTTTGATGTTTTTCTCTCTTTTAACACTCTGTGCTACCCCCAAATTACACTAGAGCATAGTATGGTACCAGGTTTCTTTCCTTATTTGATCGAAGGACATACATGTAGTAAGAAATATATAATGCAATGAGTGACCTTGCATTCTTGTGTGCCGAGAAATAATGTTAGTGGCCCATTGTCACCTGATGATTTCAGTTCTGTCAGAGAGCCCCCTAGATGTTCTTTTTCACAATATATTTCTAGCAATTGATGCAAACTCTAAACATGGCAACTTTAAAACGACATCAGCAATAACTGTGATATTTGTGTAATGTAGAGTGGTGCTTTTTGCCTTTGAAGAGGAGCAACAAACATATCAAATCTTAACATAAGGAATAAATGAATATTATGGAGTTTTAAAGACTATAAATTAATTAAACTGTTTAAAATATAAGTTCCACTTTTTCAAGAAGAATTTATGTTAGAACTCATCATGCATCTTGAAGTTTTGAAATGTGTGCAGAATCACATAAAGTGTGGCCCGTCCTTGTGCTCAGTTGATTAGCTTTTCTCCTAGTGTAATGTTGTGGTTAAATGAGAGTAGTCAGGAAAACTGTTCAATCTTCAACATTTATGCAAAAAAAGATGTTAATAGATTACACAAAAGAGATCAAAGACTGACCACTAATTTAAAGTACAGTGAATGAGTCCTGGGGTGTAGCTCAATGGATAGAGCACTGGCCTGCAGACCAAAAGGTCACAGTTCGGTTCTCAGTCAGGGCATATGCCTGGGTTGAGGGCCAGGTCCCTGAATGGAGGCGTGTGAGAAGCAACCAATTGATATATCTCTCTCTCACACACAGATGTTTCTCCCCCTCTCTTTCTCCCTCCCTTTCTGTCTCTAAAATAGGTAAATAAAAAGAGAGAGGGGAAAAAAGTCCATTTTGTATAGAGGATTATGTAGGAGTGAAATGACTTGGGATTTTCTTAAAATGCTTGAAAAAAGAGCAAAAGAAGAAGGGAATGAGGGAGGGTGAGAGGACAAAGGAGAAAAAGAAAAAATAAAGCAAGTAAAATATGGAGTGATAAAAAAATAAATAAAATCTTAAAAATAATCAAGTCCAGTGAATGAAACAAACTAGACAGAATCTTCATAAAGACATTTTATCTGAAGATTGATATAATGAGTCACTTGTTTAGAATTCAGTACTCTAGATTCATTTACTTATTTCAGTTTAGTATTTTCTCTGCTGTGTAATATACTTCCACAAACGTGGAGTTTGAGATGATGCACATCCACTTTCTCCCGGTTTCCATGGTGAGGAGTCTAGCCATGGCTTAGCTGGGTCTTTGGTTCAGGGTCTCACAGGGGCTTCGCTAAGGTGATTCACTGGCCTGCATTCCTTTCTGGGGCTACTTTCTGCTCTTCCTACAAGCTTCTGTGGTTGTTGACGCCTCCTTGATGTCGTAGGAATACCTCCACCCTCCTTCCCTTTATTCCCAGCTGCCGGAGGCCACTCGAATTTCCTTTCCATGAGCCCTCTCTCACAAGTCCTCTCACACATGGCAGTTTACTGCTTTCTGAAAGGCCAGCCGGAAAATCTCTCTCTTCAGTCTCTCTTTTAAGGACTTTCCACTAATTAAGTAGCCCATCCACGATAATCTTTCTTTTGATAAATTCAGAATCAAATAATTTGGGATCTTCCATCTACAGAATCCCTTCACCCTTGACCATAAAACATAACCCGGTCATAGAAGTGACTTCTCTTTATAATCACCGGCTGCACCCCCGCCCCCCCCACTCCAGGGAGAGGATGGCCTGTGGGAGTCATCTTTCAGTTCTTTCTCCTGTGGGTTTTATTAGACAACCATCATAAAGACACCAAAAATTAGAAAATGAACGGGAACACTCATTTGTTTTCTACTTTACATGTTCACAAACTGACAATTCCCGAAAACAGTCAGGTGCCGTGCTACTTTTTTCCCTCCAGGGCAATTCTGCTTTGCTTATACGTTGGTGCTGACCCATCCTGTAGGGAAAGTAAATTCCAGCGGCTCATTAACAACTCATTACTAGCGTTAGCTGAACTTTTCACCCTCTACAGAGAAAAAAAATTCTCTGTGCTGTGGTTTACGTCAATTTACACTGTTATTGCCAACAATGTGTAGAACAATTGTAAGACAGTTCCTCTGAAATGTAAAGGATTAAGTTATTTCCAAATTAAGGTTTATTTTTTACGAAGTCTTAGATCTCTCCTGAAATTATGTGCATCTCCCTGTCTGTATAAACTGGGTGATTTTTCTAAAATCCTAACCTGCATCTTTTTTTTTTTAAACATATATATGTATGGAATGGTAACCTTTCTAACTTTTGCCCCAATTATAAAATATTAATGCAGAAATGTTCATATAACTTAAAGCATCATATAGGAGTTAGCGTCTTCAATGTATAGATTTAGGAGATTAGCTACGGCTTCTGCTTTTCAAAGAAGAGATCACCCTAAAAATGCTTCTTCAGAATACCTAAGTAGTGGGTACTCAGTAAATTTACCTTAAAAAAGGGCCCTTCTTATTCTGCATCCAGGTTCTCTATGCATACTTGGTCATTTTGTTTGAAAATGCTGCTGATTATCCGATTTATTCAGGATTTGTCTTGTTATACCGCTGGCCCTAATTAATTTGTTAACATCTGTAGATTCTGGTCAGGATAATTGTCTAATTCAGTGTTTTTTATACTCATTGTCCTAAAGGAGTAGAGTTTATTTTTATAAATTTCACATTCATCGCAAATGTATATTTTCGCAGAACACAATGAAAATCAGTTAATGGAAAAGTGGAATTTGGAAAGATATGCTTGTTTTATAATGATTAGATTTGGTAGCTATAGCATTGCTTTTTCAGACATTTATAAAGTGTCTAAACGGTCTCCATTTCCACACTTGTTCTTCAGCTAGATCTGCCGAGCACAACCTGGGCAACCCCAGTTTAATTGATTTGCCTTCTTAAGGCAACCAAATTACTGTTTTCAGTCTGAAAATGGCATTAAAATACTAAAGTGGAAGATTTTCACATTTTAAAAATGAGTCTTTAAAGATGATATACTTACTTCGATGCTTATCTGTGGTTTAGGCTGTTGGATAGCTATGACCTTTTTCCTCAAAGTAATCATTATGTTTTCATTTGAAAGGAGCTGCCTATTTCAGATGGTTACATGTTGTAGTTTCTGACTAGAATTTTATGTTATTTACAAGCAAGTTTGACTTTTATTGTATTTTCTTGTGGACGTTTTCTCTTTCCAATGAGTGGAAATGCTTGTTGTAAGTAGAATAAATATCTTGGTGCTGCAATGAAGGGAGGACCGCCATACCTGAGGCGTGCTGCGTTTTTTACACTTTGTGTTTTCAAACAGTATCTGTAGAAAGTGTACGTGGCCTGTGAGTGAGGCTGAGGCTGTATAAAAAAATCTCCACTGGCATCCCAGATCTGAGGATGTGTGCCAAAGTATAGAAGTGTAACATTCTCACTGCACTGAAACGTGTCCAAAGTCAAACAGTGTGGTTCTTGCACAAGACAATTAAAATGTCGTAACAGTGGTTCTCATGTTGACGTAGTAAGCATTGAGAATTGCAAACTTTTTCTCCTTGGGTATCTGCGCTCACTGTAATTGAAATGTATGAAAAAAAACTTATATTTTTTGACAATCTGTTTCTCTTGTTTTCTCCTGGTTTGACTAGAGATTTTTCTGACGGTGGTGCCGAAGGTGTTCTCAAATTGCATGCAGGGTTTTTACCTAATGAAACTGAGGCGTGTTATTTCCTAGCAAAAGCTGGGTGCAACGAGGTTATCAGCACTTTGCTTTATGCCTTCCCATGCAGTGTCTTCTGAGTTAGATGTCACTATACGCTTATTCCTGAACAGTTTTCTCAAGGTTTTTTTATGGAGTTTTTCAGACAATTGAGATAAACTAGTTTCCTAAGAAAGTCAGAATCTATGTGTTTTAAGAATCTCTTGAAGGGTTCTTTTCTGTTCTTTGGTGAGCCACTTAAAACTAATTGAATTAAACTCGATCTTTTTATAAAGATGCTACATCTCCCAGCTAACAGTTCGGGTGTCAGGTCAAGAACAAGGCCATGTGGACAGTACGGACCAAGTCTGGCTAAATGGGCCTTCTAGGTGATTTTCAGGATGAGCTCACAAAAAATACTTGATTGATAAATTCCCTTATAACATAACTTCACAGATTTTAGATAGTGAAAATCATAACTGTTTCTGTATAGTTTAAAAGTCCCTTTCATGAAAGAGAGTGTGTAAATTAGAACATTACTATGGCCATGATTCTAAGAAACCTGCTGAAATCTTACCAGTGGAAATTGTATGACACCTCGGTAACCATGATATTATAGTTAATTATTGCAATAAAATATTAATTACTATTACATTTATATGTACATATTTAAAACACCTTGGCAAGACGACCCTTATACATGAATATTTTCATTTAATATATTTCAGTGTGGCCAAAAATATGGCTGAGAATTTAAAGCAGACGTCAGCAGCTTTCCTTAGAGGTTGGTTAAGACTTTTTATTCGAGCTACATGGGGCAACAGGAAGGCAAACGATGTTTAAAGAAAATATATGGACGAGGCAACCAAAACTTTTGCTGCATCATGGAATTTTTATGAGGCCAGCGTGTGGACTCCAAATCATCTGTGAAATTGTTCTGTTGACCTTAGGTGATCTGGAAATGAAAGTCTTTGTGTTATCCACAGCCCTGGCCATTCTCAGTTTTAGTTAGATTGGGAATTAAGGCACATTTATGCATACGTGACCTGATTGTTTCTGAGGCAGCCCTACCTCCAGGTGAGCACCTGGGCAGTGGCATGGGCATTATTGTATTTACTAGTGTAGGAGGCTGTCACCAGCTGCGATGAAATGTGGCTCTGTATCTATCTGCTCCTCTTTCCCTGTCCTCCATCACTATATTTATTTACTCCTTTCCTCGAGCTCTCCCTTTGTTGATCAAATATCTGCTTTTATCCTCCATCCATCACCTTTTAAAAAAAGTCAAAGGAACTCTTCTTTCCTAAACCATTGGATAAACAGAATCTTTCTAGAGGTGTCATTTTAAAGGGAGTTAATTAGCACAGATAAATCCCTAATGGGTAGGCCACCTAAACAGACCATATTTTTAAAGGGCAGACTTTTCTGTGGTTCTGTCCCGACTCATGATTGCTACTGCCAGACACTATGTCTGAAGAGGAATATCTGGGCTCTCAGCTTCTGAAAGTTTGCTCACCAGTGTCTGGGCATAGTCATAGAAGTTTTGAAAGGATGATTTCTTGGGGTTTTTTTGCCTAGCTTCAGACACTGTCCCTCAGAACATCAGACATTATTCTAAAGAAGTGATCATTTTAGATAGATATCATTTAAGATAGCTATCAGTGACACATGATAAAGAGATGATAAGCTAAGCATGGTGAGTAAAGAACTACTGTGGATATATGCGGTACTTTATGATAATAAAGCGAAGGTGCTATTTTATAAAAATGCTGATGGGATAGCAGAATGGTAGATTAAGAGGCGCAGACTGTTAGGATAAGGACAGAGATGTTCTGAAGGACATGCACTTGAAGAAGTTAAGAGAAAAATTGAGTTATGTACTTAAGGAACTAATTCATGCAACCAAAGGTAGAGGAAAGTGTGACCTGATATTTTTTTTTCTGCTCTGATTTTTCTACTTTATGTTGTTGTACATTGAAGATTGGAAATTTGTTCCGCATAAAGCATAATACAAATTTATTAAAGGCAAGTACTCTGTAAAATTGTTGTTTAAAGTAAGGAAACAAGGACCTAAAAACACTTAAAGCAATTGTCCCATAAAATGTATCACAGAGAAGATATTTTAACATTTTTTAAGAGACAGCATTGAATTGTCTCATTACACCCAGTTAGGTACATTTCTGAAAGCTTTCTCATGCTTTTATCTCACAATGAGAGTTGTTCCATTTCTGACCTTCATGATGTAGTAGGTTAAAAGCAGCATTTTATTTTATAAAGGAAAGAAAATCATGAGTTGGTAATGGGGTGAAAACTGGAAATTAAGATGCTTTTGGAATCCTCAATTAATATTAAATGCAATTTAATTTGGCTCATTTATATTTCTTACCAACCCCTGGTCTCCCCTAAATTCAGATACAGCATGATAAAGGCTAGACTTTTATTTTAATTTTATAATATTTGATTGTATTTCATAACACTTTTATAGTATTTGGTAACAATTCATAATTTTAGAAAAATCAGAAAAACTTGACCAAAAATAACTATTGAAGTCTATTAGAATGCACCAAGATGATATTAGCACATTAGCGAAATATACAGTCACTAATTTTTTTACATAATCTACGCTAGGTTTCTCAAGCTTGGAACTATTGCCATTTTGGACATTATTGTTCTTTGTAATGGAGGCATATCCTGTGCATTGTAGGATGTTTAGTAGCATCCTGGGTCTCTGCTTTTGGCCCTTCCCTGTAGCAACCTCTCCCCAAGTCAAGACAATAAAAAATGTCTCCAAACATTGTCAAATGTCTCTTGTGGTGCAACATCACCCTGGGTGGGAACCTCTGATCTAAACATAAACTGCACAATACATTGGCCCATGATGTGTGTTCCTGTTGCCAGTGGGGCCTATATCTGGTTCGCTCCCCAAATACTTACGTGCTGACTGCATTTTGCAAATGTTTTGTCACATCAGTGAGTCGTATTTATTAATCCCTGATAATATGTATGCTATTGAAAAAGGTAAATTGACTAGTTCAAAATATTTTCTAAATTTAGCTGTTTGGTGAAGCGGGAAGTGTAATTATTTAACGTATTGTCAAATGTATAGGGGTGAAATTCTGTTCCTGGAGATCTGTGAATTTCCTGAAGGAAAGTTTTGCCGTGAAACATGTCTCTAACAGAAGTAGGCTGGTATCTGTTCTTTCCTGCTGGGTCTGGAGAGGAAATGAGACAATCTATCCTGTCCTTGTGCACGTTGTGGAAAATGCTTTGTAGATACCAGGAAAGCTGGACAGTTGCCAGGGTGGCCCGTGGGCAAACTGTGATTAATACAGACACACACTCTTGTTAGGGGTATTTGTTTCTTCTGGGAAAGCTGCATAGTAAGCTAATGAAGATTTTTCTTGGCTGAAAGTGCTTAATTATTTAAGAGGGAAATAATGAACAGAGACCACCCTCCCCCAAAACAACCCCCCCCAACCAAAAATACGAGCACTGTTGGGACAATCTCACACTACTACTAAGATTTATTTGAAGGTGTATTGTATCGTGTTCTGTCTTATACAGGGCTTTGCAATTTTTATAGGGCTGGCCTGGATTGATCACGTACCAAAAATATCTTGATGAGCATGAAAAGAGTACCAGGACATTTTTGCTTATGTGCTTTTGTTGTAAGTGGAGCAGAGCCACATGCTGGTTCTCTGTAAGGGCAGTGTGTGTACAAGAATGACAACACCAAGTGGTGGGGTGTAGAAACGAGCCTTGGTGAGCGCTTTCTGTGCTGGTTAGGAGGTAATGCTGTGACTGCAAGACGGAGAGTGGAAACGCAGGATCTCAGGTTCAAGATAGTCTTTGTCTTTTATTCAGTCAAAGAGTAACTTCTCTGCCTTTTGTTTTCCTGTCTGCAAAGAAATAATACAGTATTTCATCTTTTTAGTTGATTTGGCTTAAATGGGGCTCTTGAAGTGTTTCATGTCCATCCTCCTCTAACTGGTGTGGGAGCGCCTAGAAGGGTCCACTTTTATGTCTCCTTCTCACGTTGTCCTCTCTGTGATACCGCTCTGCTACTGCTGTTTCTGTAACAAAACATAAATACATTGCACTTGTACTCCACGCAAAATCTAGTGTGCTTCCACACATTTTCTCCCTTCTTCTAGGCATTCAGTATTCACACATGAGCATGGTCATCCCTGCCTTTCCTTTTTTCTACTACAGACAAATATGGTAAAAAGTATCCTGTAACTATCAGCATTTTATTTCAGCCCAGCTCTTCCTTTTGTTAACCTTCATGTTGGGTTTGACTAGGACCCTTTTTGTTTCTGCCTGTTATCCATCCTAGTTGTTAATAATAACCCTTCAGCCCTGGCTGGTGTGGGTCAGTGGATTGAGGGCAGGCCTGCAAACTGAGTCGCTGGTTCGATTCCTGGTCAGGGCACATGCTTGGGTTGCAGGCCAGGTCCCCATTTGCGGGCGTGTGAGAGGAAACCGATCGATGTTTCTTTGGCACATTTATGTTTTTCTCCCTTTCTTCCTCTCTTCCCCTCTCTTTAAAAAATAATAAACAAAATCTTAAAAAAAAAAATAACCCTTCACTCTCAACTGTGTCTACATTCAGACAACAAATTATATGTTTACTCTGCGCCCAGGCTATGTTATCGGTATGTCATACAGTTATGGTGTCATCATTAGGAAATTCAGATTCTATGTTTTAACTCTATATATGAGGATATAGGGGAAATATTTCAGTATTAACAAACTTCTATACATATGTCTGGATTGTAGATATGTTAAAAAAAAACATGATTTAGAAACTTATTTTTAGCTTCTTTATATCCTGGATATATTCTTTCCTTTAAGTACCTTATGAAATGAGATATTTGCTCCGGCTGGTGTGGCTCAGTGGATTGAGCACTGGCCTGTGAACCAGGGAGTCGATTCCCAGCTGGGGCATGTACCTGGGTTGTGGGCCAGGTCCCCAGCAGGGGGCGCATGAGAGGCAACCACACATTGATGTTTCTCTCCCTCTCTTCCTCCTCCTTCTCTTTCTAAATAAATAAATAAATAAATAAATAAAATCTTAAAAAAAAAAGCAATGAGAAATTTGCTATATAGTCTACAATAGAGGTTTATAATTTTTATATAGTTGTGAATTACCAAGTTATGCAAACTATTAATAAGAAGAACAATCCTAATTTATTCATTACCTGTGAGACTGCTTTTGAGTCCTTGCAAGGGACATTGCTGTGGGTTGACTTGTGTTTTTCCAAAATTTATATGTTAAAATTCTAACTCCCAGGAACTCAGATTGTGCCCTTATTTGGAACTAGGGTCTTTGCAGATATAATTAGTTAGGATTAGGTCATACTGGAGTAAGGTGGGCTGTAAGAGAATATGGCAAATGTACATTCAAAAGGGAAAATTTGGGTCCATATACACACACAGGGAGAGCATCATATAAAGATTGGAGTCGCTGCCACAAGCCAAGGAACTACCAGAAGTGAGGAGAGAGGCCTGGAACAGATCCTCCTCTCGCACCTTCAGAAGGAGCATGGCCCTACTGACTCCTCCATCTTGGTTTGCTAGCCTCCAGCACTATGAGACAATATGTTTCTGGTACTTTGTTATAGCAACTGCAGAACACTAATACAGACTACATCCTTCTATTGGGTTGGTCATGACAGCTCATTCAGTCACTAAGGCCTGGTGGAGCATAGTATTGTCATCATATACAACAATTATTACAATGGTTTCATTTTCAATGAGACATCATTAAAAATAATTCCTTTAGAACATGTAGTTATGAATGCTTTCTATATTTATACTCCCCAAAACAAGCAAACTAGGTTGTTTTTTAGGTCTTACAGGCAAAACTTCCAGGTAATTTCATGCAGGTCCCAATCTAGGGAGTTTTTCGAGCATTCTCTTACAAAGGGAGACTTGCATTTGATGTTTCATTCTGTCCTCCTCTGGCACAGCATCGATGGATTTGCTCCAGGTTTGGAAAATGTGTGGTGGGTGAATAGCATGATTCTTGCCAGACAGACTTCCCAAGAAATAAAGAGAACCCTTAGGCGTTTAAAGATTTATTTATTGAACAAAAGGAGGCTAATTTGGAAAGTTTTTATTTTCTTCTAAAATAATGTACTGTGGTAATAGTCCTTTTACTTTGGGACCTTTTAAGTTTGAATAGTATGAGTTTGTTAACATGTACCTTTTTAGAATGCTAACGATGTGATTATAAATACAAATGTGTGGCTATAAGCAGTGCATTAAGTACACAGTCTCACAGAGGTGCACATTTCCAGGGTGTGTAGTATAATAGAATCAGAGGTCATGCTTACTCTGAGCTATTAGTGCTAGAACTAGGTTCACCTTCTTAAAGAAAACATTTCTATAATAAACATTCTGGACACATACACCTCCCTCGAATGGATCAAAAACACTTGCAGCCGAATCAATACTGTGTGTATTCTCTTTCAGGACTCGACACTCTTTTTACCCTGTCCTCCCTGGGTTAGAATGCTTGATACGTGTCTTTGATGCTCATTGCTGCCCTTGCTTCCCACACATTAATACTCAATATTTCATTTTCTGGAGTTATATTTAGTAGTTCTTCTCACTATTTATGTTTCCTTCTTTGATGCTTCATTTAGCAGGCTCTATAATGTGTGTAGCTCACTTGTGACTTTGGCTTTCGTGCTAGACATGGGTCCATGGGTACAGTGCTTGATGTCTCAGTATCCATTTCCTTATCGCTAAAATGCATTCAAAGCTCTATCTTACCAAGCTCCCTGCGTTGCGACATCACATGGGGCAATGCATATGTGAATACTTTGAAACTCCAGAGTACTCTACTGACATGTGATGTTAGGCTATTCATTTTCCTCACTAAGCCAATGTGTTGGATTTGTATAACATTTAACTTCCCATCAGGGTTGGTGGTCAGTCTTTTCTTCAGGACTTTTATTGAGCTCATGCCGTATTTGAAATGCAGGTTAGATAACCATCTAATGTAGACAGCAGCATTTGTATGCTGTGACCGTGAAGTGGTGGCTGGGTTAAAATTACATCTTGATTTATAATCCTAGTGTTTCATTGAGTAGAATTCTGGCTGATGGATTAAAGTAAGTTATAAATGCCATTCATGATATTATATCCTCATTAATAAAGTAATTCAGTGTGTAGTTTCATTATACGTATGTGCATCTATAATGTATATGTATAGGTGATATATGTGTATGTATAATATACATATATACACACTCATTAATAAAAATAATAAAATAATTTAATAAACATTGCCAACCATGGCCCAGGCAATGTGTTACTCCCTGAAAAAATAGAATCAATAGGACAAGATTGTACCTTAGACAATTTATATAATTGTCACAACAATACTTAACATTTAAGCATTTATGTGTCCTATCTTAAAGCTTTATTTTAATTATTGTTTTCTAAAATATTTTGGGCTTATAGGTGCTATGATTATAAATAAGAATTTAAAGAAAAACTCAATAAGTTTTTCCAGAAATGATGCATAATAGAATAAGCTCCATTTATTTTTCTAAAGAATCATGGGGCCTTCGAGCCAAACCCATCAGCCATCGTCCTGGAGCTCCCCAGGGAGATGTTGGGTGTACGGATGAGACACATACAGCCAGGCAGAGATGGAGAGACCTCAGCACAGGCCAGAAAATGCAGACACATTGCTTCTTCGGCTGAGAAATCAGGGCATGAGTAGAAATAAACTTGCTGATGACCCATTTTCCTTTAGGTAAATGTTAGATGTTTTTGAAGGAAAATTAGTAAGTCCATGCAAAGTTCCTTTCGCACAGATATAAAAGTGACTCCTCATTCAAAATATAGAAGATGAAGAGTGATGGACTAAGAAA
>VMDR010014769.1:0-23103 GCA_007922815.1 Macrotus californicus | reverse complement strand
GCGATAAATCAAAATGTTAACAGCTGTCTACAAGGTTGGATTTTGGGTAATTTTATTTTATGTGTGTGTGTTTTGTTGTATTCCCCTACTTTTCTGCAAGAAGCATTATTATTTTATAATCTACATAATGTAATTATTAATGAATTCTTAACAATTAGCTTGCATAACAAGGTTATGGTTGAATAACAGGCATAGGAAATATATTAGCGGTTGAAAATATTTTCCAAAATTGGAGCAGCTGATAAATGCTGAATGCTCCTCCATCTTCTTTATGACATAACTGCCTTCCCTGAAAGAACCCTTATTGAAATCATGGTTCCATAAAAAATGTCTGATATATAAAAAGATAGCCTTAAAATTGGCAGCTTGTAGGAAAAATTTTTAAAGCAACACAGTAGGAAAATTAATTGCACATAATTAGATAAAAAGTAATCATTAGACAATTTTATTATTTACCAGTAGTTTGCTGCACACTTTTTATAAAACAAAACAAAATCAACCCTTGTTACAATTTTACTGGCAAAAGAAAATTTAACCATTTATTAATTAACAAGAAGAAAAAGAGTGTAATAATATGATTGTGAAGTAGATCATGAGTGGGTGAGGATACCAGTATGGCTGCCCTGTTTTACTGCCACTGAGATACCTATTTTGTACAGAGCATCTTTTTCCCATGGTGTGTTTGTGTGCTTGCAGGGTGAGTGTTATAAACTGCTACTGATCCTGTGCTGAGGACTTTGTTTACTGTTCTCAGACACAAGGAAATGTGGGAAGTTGAACTCAACTCTAGGAAATGGACATTTCTCCTAATTATGGTTTTATTTGAAATATTTCTAGATTGAATTTTCTTCTTATTCCAAAAAATATTTTATTGGAGTTTTTGAATGTTATTTGAATTTTCTAAGGACTTCAATTTATACATACATGGATTTTTCTGACTTGGATAACAAACTATTTGGAGCTAAAATTTTGTTGATGCATTACTATAAATTTTAAGCAATGAAAATATATCAAGGTTTAAAATGAAAGATTTTTAGAATAGCAGCCTTTCATTTTGTGGATTGAGATGAATAAATTCTTTAAAAATATGTGGTTTTATTCAGTGCTGAGGCTATTATTTAGACCTTCCTGTGTAAGATATCTGTACTCCAATGTTTTTCTGGGAAGTGGTGGCTTTTCTTTTTTCTTATTTTTTTATCTGACTTTTTTGGACATTTTTAATTGTATTTTCTCTATTACCATTTACCCACCCTATACCCTTTTCCACCTCCCCTCACGGCCCTCCCCCCTGCAATCTTCACACTGTTGTCCGTGTCCATGAGTCCTTTTCCTTTTTTTCTCCATCCCCAGCCTCTAACCACCACCCTGCTGAACTGTCATCTGCTCTCTATCTATGAGTCTGTCTCTATGTTGCTTGTTAGTTCAGTTTGTTCATTAGATTCCACCTACGAGTGAAATCATATGGTATTTGTCTTTCTCTGACTGGCTTATTTCACTTAGCATAATGTTCTCCAGATCCATCCATGCTGTCACAATAATAGTGACAGCATGGATGGACAATTATAATGGGAATTTTTATGCTAATAATAGTCTTCTTGGTCAAAAGTATCTAAGTATGCTTTTATTTTTTAGCTTTTCATCATTAGAAATGTGGATTTTTATTTTCTGTTTTGCTAAACCATTTCTAAATTGACCAAATCTAAGCATACAAGTATTATATAAACCAGATAGTTGATACTGTTTGACATCTTAAGGGATTAGACATAATGCAAAGTAACAACTAGGTGAGTTAGCACAGAGCATTGAATTATTAGATGAGCTTCTGGATCTATCAATTACTTTCCAAATCCATTCTATAAGTTTTGTTAAAGGATCCTGATGAAAGAGACTTGCATTTTTAAAATGAAAATAACATACAATTGACCATCAGTCACGCACATGTAGCTCTGTTCTTTGGCATGTAACGATACTACTGGAAGTCATAAGTCTACGGCTGAGAAGAGGGCTTGCACCTGAACTTGATCATTCTGGCACCCTCATCTGAGACTTCCAGCCTCCAGGACTGTGAGAAATACATTTCTGTTGTTTATGAGCAAAAAAAAAAAAAAAGAGAATGTGCCTATAGTTAAACAAGTTGGGTTTATTACTTGCGGCAGACAGGGAGATCATACATCAACAGGATTTATGAAGCATCTCAGTAAAAGGAAATTAGAAAGAATGGATTATTGGATTGGGGCTTTGGCTGGATAATTTTAGGAGAGTCTTAGGAGGTGGGGGTTTGCTCTAGATCAAATGCTATAAGAAAGCAGGGGCAACTCTACAACTGAGTATCAATAAGTGACATCCATAGAGAGGGGAAATTAGAACAAGGATAAAGTAAATGACTAGTAAGTAGCAATCATCTTGGCCAAGGTAGGAGATATTTGGTATTTTGTAGGCACCATGCTGCTTTTGTTTTTGACTGTGCTTAGGCTGAATTATGGAGGGGCCTTATTTTGTCTCATTTTATCATGGTCTTAGAATAACCTTGTCTGAGGTTCATGTTCTGTGAGATGATTTATGTCTAACAGGAGATTAGCATGGTCTAGTTGTGAGTGTGAGGCAAGCTTCTGAATGTTGAGTACTATCATTTTTTCTTTCTCAGTGCAAAGTGCAACAATACAAGATGCACACATGTTCTCCTCTATGTAATGCTGTTTTGAAATTCAGAATCAAAGTTAATAAGGTGATGGTGCTTTAATATTAGAGGAGAAAAATGCTGTTGTTCCTTTTATTGCTTCATTTTGGAAAATTGTATAATGCTCTTTGGCTGATTTAAGGAAGTTGGACTGGGAATATCCCAACAATAGCATGAAAATATTTCCTCAGAAGGGTGTGTCTCAGATGGGCCATGTCCTTCATCTTGGTACAAAAGATTAAAAAAAAAGAAGTTTCTACTTTGTTTTATTCATCCACAGTAATATATTTTTGGCAATCAAATCCCATTAATCATTCTTAGTTTAAAAAAAAATCTAGTGCTTATTTTTAAAAAATCCTTGACAGGACTCATTTTATCTATTCTTATTTATATAGGTAACAAAAGATTACAGAATATCATGGTAATAACCTGTTAATTAATGTACAGGGAATGGTATTATAAGTCATATATTAGTTTCAGTTGATGAATTTTTATTCTAGAAATATTGTAATGCCATGTGGCCAGTTGCACACTAATAATAGGTCATGAAGACATAGGGGTAGGAATAATGATAAAAGCTGCAAATAGATTCCAGATTACAAGCTGGAAAATACATTACATAAGGAAAAGCCAGGGAAACAACAAAAACGTTTTAGTAAGTGTCATTTCTTAAATGTTTTTTAAATGATAGTACTTGGATAATAAAATGACCCAAAATAGGCATAAAACTCTCGGTCCCTCTCTCACACATAGCACTCCTAATATACATGGTTTTAACTTAGGGTTTTATTTCTTATTTCATTCGTGCATTCATTCATCTCATCCACCCACCCCGCCTCGCCTCCCCTTTGGCAGTCATCAGCTGCTTCTCTATATCTATGGCCGTTTCCGTTTTGTTTGATGTATTTATTTGTTTTCATTTTCAGATTCCACATATAAGTGAGATCCTATGGTACTTGTCTTTCTCTGTCTAATTTCACTTAGCAAAATATGCTCTAGGGGTATTATATTGATGTCCTTCATCTTTTTTTGTTGCAAAAACCATTTTTTCATTCACAAAAACTATACAAGAATTAACAATGGTTGGACTTTTTCCAGACATACCTCGTATATGAAAGGGACCCCAAAAAACCCTGGAATTTATTTACTAAAAAGTTGTGTATTTATTCTTAAATGTTTAAACTTCAGTCACCTTCAAAGTGCTCTCCATTTGATGCAATACACCCTTCGAGATGTTTTTTCCACTGCTCACAACAGTTTGAACTCATTGATTTTAATGCCTTTTAGTGCTTCTGCTGGTTTTTTTTGTTTGTTTGTTTCATCTCCCTCTTCTACATTGGCAAAACATTTCCCTTTGAGGAGTTTTTTCATCCAGGGAAACAAAAAAATTTGCTCGGGGCCAGATCGGATGAATAAGGAGGATGGGGAAGGGGGTCATGCTGTTTTTGGTCAAAAACTGCTGAACACTCAGCACGGTGGGCAGGTGTGCTAATAAATCACCCATCATGAAATGGGCAAACCTGTTGAAAGAGTCTTAAAAAAATTCACTGAAGCTGAGTGTGACCTCTCACAACAACGCCAGCTGGTACACTGGTACAGATGGGTTCCTGGAACACTCACCTATGCACTACAAGGAGCCTGCCCTCCAGAAGATGATTCCAGATTTTCTGGGGTCCTCTCTCATAAACACCCATATTCTAAAATCTTTTTGTTTTTCATGTGAGGAATATCAAGGGTAAGGATTACCTTCAAGTTTTCTCAGTGCCTTTTTTTTTCTTTCATGTCTGGCTATTGTAAGCTACTGTTTGTTTTTTTCCCCCTTCTCTTCTGAATCATATTCCATATAGACTTATGCCTGTGGTAATATAGGGTGGGGCAAAAGTAGGTTTACAATTGTTCATATGGAAAATAATACAATAAATAATAATACAAGAATAAATCCTGTTTCACATGCTCCCAACTGTAAAACTACTTTTCCCATACCCTGTATTCATAATCTATTATAAACCTGCCTTGAATTAATACGCATACGTGCAGCTCAACAATAATCTACTTTATGATAGTCCCAAAGTCAAAAGCAACATGGATAGACTTTTGACTGTAACTTCCCCTCCACATGTGCTGACAGAAAGGCTCTAGTGTGAAAAGAGAGGAAGCAGGCTAATGAGGAAAGAGGAAACTAGGCTAATGGCTTGGTTCTGCAGTTCTCAAGACGCTTGTCGGTGGAAGGTAAGGGTGAAGACAGTTACTGTGGTTCTCAAACTTTATTGCACGCCAAAACGATCCAGAGGGCGTTTTAAAACACCGATTGCTGAGCCCTGCCTCCAAGAGTTTCTGATTGCTGAGGTCTCAGCTAGGACTGGAGAATTTGCATTTCCAGTAAGTTCCCAGCTGATGCTGATATTGCTGATATAAGAGCCAGACTTGAAAAATCTTTATGAGTATATTTCTACCTGTTGAACCCCTAGTGGTGTGGGTTATATGTCCCTTTTTAAAAATTTATCTTTCAACACGCTGAGATCAGTTCAGGGTGGCCTAGTCTCAAGTCTCCTCTTGCTGCTTAGTCCCCAAGTCTCTTTCCTGGACTCTTGTTTAGAGCCTGAGCCTTGGATCCCCGTCTTCCAAGACCAGACTCTTCTTTCTCCAATATCTTAGCCTGGGCTCTGTATCCTTAAAACATCTCTTGGCCTCACTTCCAGCCTGCCTCCCACACCAGTTTGCAGTGCCTGCCAATCCAATCCCTCTTCTGCCTGCATCAACTATTCTTGGCCTGACATATTCTGTTATCAGATCCTTTGTGAAACTTACCACCTATAGAATTTTGATTTAGTACAGTTCCATTGCTGTGATTAATATAATGAATTAGAATTTTGTTAGGGATTTAAGGGAAATAGAAATATGTGATTTGATTGAATTTGAAAGTATGACTATGTGATTGTTAGCTGTTGAATTATTATAACTGAAAAGAGAATGAGCAACTGATTTAAATAATAACTGACTTCAATTATACAAGGTAAACTTACACTGAACATAGTCAATATGTATTTAAGAATTGTGTTAGTTTTCTCTTATTGCATAATAAAATTGCCACAAACTTAGTGACTTACAGTCACACCCATTGATTAGCTCACAGTTCTGTCAGAAATCTGGGAAACAAGAGTCAAGTTCACTACTTGATGCTACAGAGGGCTGAAATCAGTGCCAGCTGGCCTCATTCTCCTCTGGAGACTTGACTGAGGAAGAGTCTACTTCCAGCCTCATTCAGGCTGCAGGCAGAAGTCAGTTCCTTGTGACTGTAGAACTAAGGTCCTTGTTTTCTTGCTGACTGTCAGCTGGGAACCACTCTCTGCTCTCAAAGATCACTGACATTCTTTTTTCACAGGCTATCTTACAATGTGGCAGCACCAGAACCCTTCATGGCCAGCGGCAGAATCTCCTTGCCTTGAATCCTCCATGCTTTGAATCTCTCTGACTTCTTCTGCTTCCACCAGCCAGAGAAAACTGTCTCCTTTGAAGGGCTCACATGAGGATGTTAGGCCTAGCTGGATAATCTCCCTTTTGACATTTGATGTTACATAATCATGCGAGTGATATCTCATCATGTTCACAGGTTCCACCCACATTCAAAGTGGAGGTGATTATACAGGACTGAGCGGCACTGGGGTAGACTTCCGACTATTTCAGTACACCCTCTGACACTAATCATCCATGTCTATCCCAGAGGCAAAATACGTGTACCTTCTTCCAAAGCTTCTCAAGGGACTTATCCCTATATAGCATCAAAGTCCAAAATCTATCTAAATATCATCAGCTCAAAAGTCCAAAATATCATCATATAAATCAGGTATTGATGAGGCTCCTGGATATAATTAATTCTGGGCCTAATTCCTCTATATTTGTGGACCTGTAAAACTAAAGAGACAAGTTATCTGTCCCCATACATCCAATATACAATGGTGGGACTGGCATAAGATAAAAGTCGCAGGCATTTGAGTTCAAAGAGCGGGTAAATGGAAGGTACAAAGGAGTTATCAGGCCAAAGCAGTTTTGACATCCAGCTGGGCCAACTCTGATATGTTTCAAGGCATGGGAATATTTCTCCTCCCCTCTCGGCTACTTTGTAGGCTCTTGGCTTCTCTCTCCTGCCTTTCGGTTCTGCCCTCTGGGTGAGGGTCATTATTAGAATAATGCTACTGTAGCAATTATTTTATTTTTTTGGGAAGCTCACCTTTCAGGTATCTCGAGGAATTCATGGCTGATGCTTAGGAATCTATGTATACACATGATAAGGACAACCCTAATGTTTATAAAGCTGATAAAATTACATCCCAATTTTTAAGCACAATGGTATTAACCACCATATGCCAAACCATGGGTCATAGCCCTAGGAGTAAGCTCATACTTACAAGATGATGACTTCTAAAAGAAAGGAGCACTCACTGGGAATGGTCATATGATAGATGATTATCTCAATAATGGAGTATGAGGAAATTAAAGAACTGAGGAAAAAGTTCACAAAATGCTTTAAACAAAGTCCACTAGCATTTCTTTAAGCCAAGGCTTCTCTAGAATAGTCAAATCTCATCAACAAGAAAAAGCCAACCAGACTTCCAGTCAAGATGGAATAGGTAAACATGGCTCACCTCCTCACATAACCACATCAAAACTACAACTAAAATATAGAACAACCATCACTCAGAGCCATCAGAAATTGAGTTGAATGGAAGTCTGGCAACTAAAAAATTAAATAAACCACATCCATCCAGATTGGTAGGAGGGGCAGAGACATGGAATGGGCTGGTTCCACATCCACATGTGGTGGGTAAAAATTCAGGAGGGATATCTTGGGAGTGAGGAGTCCCGGCTCCACACCAGGCCCCCCGCTCAGGGTTCCAATGCCAGGAAGATAAGTCCCCATAATTTCTGGCTGAAAAAAACAGTGGGGATTGAGTCAGTGGAAGAAACTTCTAGAGTCCCAAGCAGTTCCTCTTAAAGAACCTACACACAGATTATTCAGACTCATTCCCTCTGAGCTCCAGCACCAGGGTAGCAGCTTGAAAGTCACCACAGGCACACAGGGAGGGAATGAAAATCTGGCATCAAGGAAAGGGCTGGGGAATAGCTTTCTCTTAGCCAGAAAGGCTGGAAGAGGCCATGTCCCTTTGTAGAGCCACAGAGCCAACAGGTGGGTGACATATCTAAGATTCTATCAATCTGGCCAACACTGTTTGCCCTGCCCTGGGGATCCCCAGAAACTCCATCTCACCCAAATTATGGGTCCACCCAAACTGTTAACCATGACATTGCTATATGAATGGATGGTCTTGGCTCATGCTTCATGGCTTCCTAAATCCTATCAAACAATCCACAGCCAGCCTCAGTGAGCCCCCAGACCCCATACCTGTTGCAAATTGATCCAGGCCCAGCACTAGTAGCAGTCAGCCTAGGGTCACAGCTTGGCTTTGCCTGGGAATCTCCAAGCTCAGCACAAGTAGCAGCCATCTCAGATTGCTTTATAGCTCATGCTGGGTGGCCCTGGGCAGAACACAGGTGGGGGATGATCTTGGCCTGCACCACCTAGGAACCCCCACAGCCTGCACATACAGTGGACAGTTAACGACCATGTTGGAGTACCACCACACTGTCCCTGCATAGCTGATCCTCCATGGAGGGTGGAGGTTGGTGGTCCATGGCCACAGCCAGTCTATGTAGCTGACTGGCCTGGGTAAATCCCTCCCATTGACCTGCCAACAGCAATCAAAGCTCAACTATAAGAGGAGGGTTTACTCAGCCCACACGGAGAGTGCTCCTTGAGTGCCCAGCTTGGATGTTAGGGGAGGCTGTGCCACTGGACCCTATAGGACACCTACTACATTAGGCCACACTTCCAAGACAGGGAATCATAGCAGCTCTACCTAATACACAGAAATAAACACAGGGGGGCTGCCAAAATGAGGAGACAAAGAAACATGGCCCAAATGAAAGAACAGATCAAAACTCCAGGAAAAGAACTAAACAAAATGGAGATAAGCAATCTAGCAGATATAGAGTTCAAAACACTGGTTATAAGGATGCTCAAGGAATTTACTGAGGACCTCAACAGCATAAAAACGTCCGGTCAGAATCAAAGTATACACTAATTGAAATAATGAACAATTTACAGGGAAACAACAGTCGAGTGGATGAAGCCAAGAATCAAATCATTTAGAATCATTTGGAATTGAAGAGTAGATAAAGAGCTCCCCAGACAGGAAAAATGCTAAAAGAGTTCATCATCACCAAACCATTATTACATGAAATGTTAAAAGGATTTATTTAAGAAAAAGACTAAGATCAGAACTATGAACAATAAAATGGCAATAAATACATATCTATCAACAATTGAGTCTAAAAAAACTAAGCAAATAAGAAGAACAGAGACAGAATCATGGACACAGAGAGGGTTTTAACAGTTGTCAGATGGGAGGGGTTGTGGGGAGTGGGTGAAGAGGAGAAGGGTTTAAAAAAAGTACATACAGGTAGTTACAGAATAGCCATGGGGATGTAGAGTGCAGTACAGGAAATGGAGCAGCCAAAGGACTTAGATGCATGACCCATGGATGTGAACAATGGTGTGAGGATGGTGGGGAAGTGTGGGGTGCTGGATGCAGGGGGGCAAGGGAAAAAATTGGAACAACAGTAATAGCATAATCAATAAAATATAATTTAAAAGAAAAAGAAAAAGCCAACCAAATCTCATTTACGTTTGGGTAGTCCCCAAAACCTAATCTAGAGCACAGTTACCAGCATATGGAAGACTTTTGGGGGCATTTTGGCAGTGGCATTTCAATCACACTACCTTGAAGACCACTTTATGCAAGGCTGTCCTGAGTGAGACACTTGGGCAAAGCCATGAGAAGGCTGACCTGGGCAAAAGACAGATCCTTAGTTTAATGATTTGTAGCAGACAGGGGTGAGTTAAGAACCACATTAAAATTTGAAGGCAATGCCTAGAACATAATTATAAGTCTAATTTGGATTTAAAGGGAATCTTTGAGGTTTCTAAGTAGAGGGAATAGGATTAATGTTGGCACTAGAGTAAAAAGTGGACTAGTGAGAGAGGTGAGAAGCAGATGGGGAAAGTAGTTACAGTGATAATGTGGACTTTTCGTTCTTCACGTATTTAAACAAGGGTTCAGACACACTGTCAGCACAGGATCTCCTCTGAGGTGTTGTTTGAGCAGCAGTCATGGATTTGTGCTAATATAGTCATCATTTCTTGCCCAGACTCTACTGTGAACAAGGACAAGTACTACAGTATGTTATTGTTAAAACTACCACAGTGCGTAAGGCTATGTGAAAATTCTGTTGGTGGTGGGACAATCGTACATGTTTTGCCAGCACAGATAGAACAGGAATTCTGGGTTCTGGCTTTAGTACATAAGTAAGGGATACGATTTATTGAGTGTCTCCTGGGTGTAAAACACTGTGCTATGTGTTTTATAAGTGTTACCTCATTTATTTCTCAAAGTAGTTCTTTGGCAGTAGGAACTATAGACCCATTTTTACATTTGGGGAAACTGGGGCTCTGAGAGAGGCTGCTGTTTGCCCGAGGACACAATTATAAGTGGTGGTTGCCTCTGAAGCACTCTGCATACTTTTCTCATAGCTTGCCCACTAAATTGAAATGAACTGCGCATGTGTCTTTTTCCCACACCAGACGGTGAGGTCGCCAGGAGAGGAACTCTGTCTTATTTTGAACCTAGTGCAGGCAATACATGTGTGTTGAACTGAATTGTCTGCCACTAAAGCCTGTGCTCTTATCATCTGGTGTGATGTGCTAACTGCCTAAGCTTAGTAGCTGTAAGAATATTGTAAAAATGTGGCCAGGATGCAATTAAGGACTGCAGGCAAGGAGAGGGCAGAGTTTTAGCATTAGAAGACCTTCTAAAAATGATGTATGTCCTTCTCTTTAGAAGAATTCATTCTCAAAATTCTTCATTGATGAAAAGTCTTGTTGATGATGAGAAACTGCACTCCATGACCACACATACTGAGGGGGACCCCAAAACACTGAAATTATCTTCTGAAAGGTGGGCCCCTTGTAGTACAGGCTTCCCCTGCTAGGCGAGTGTTCTAGGAGCCCATCTGTATCAGTGTACCAGCTGGCGTTGTTGTTGAGGGGCTGCGTTTGGCCTCAGTGAATTGTTTTGAAGACTCCTTCAGTGTTTTTGCCCATTTCCTGAAGGGTTATTTATGAGTACACCTGCCCACACCACACTGAGTGTTCAGCAGTTTTTGACCAAAAATGGCATATTCTGCCCTGTGCTCCACCCTCCCTATTCACCCAATCTCACCCTGACCAACATTTCTTTTTATTTCCCTGGATGAAAAAAGTCCTCAAAGGGAAACGTTTTGCTGACATGAAAGAGGTGAAACAAAAAATGGCAGAAGCACTAAAAGGCATCAAAATCAAGGAGTTCAAAAACTATTGAGCAGTGGGAAAAAGTGTCTTGATAGGTCTACTGCATCCGATGGAGAGTACTTTGACGGTGACTGAAGTTTAAACATGTAAGAATAATACACAGTTTTTTTTTACAAATAAATTCTGGTTTTTTTGGGGTCCCCCCTCGTAGAAAACTATTGTAGAAATTCTTTCTTCCTTTAACTTCCTCTCCACCTCCACCCCATCCCACCTCCCAGAGCACATGGAATATCGAACAGATAATTACTGTGGTTCCCATGTTCCTGGCACTACTGCTTGTCACTAGGTAATAGAAAGGGACAGGGCACAGGCCCACGGAGTTCACAGATCAGCAGACCATAACCAAGGCTGGACAACAGTAAGGGACAAGGACCCATGGGAATACACATTAACCCAAGTTAGTCTTCAGGGTTTGAGAACGTGTGAAGGATATTTAAGTGAAGGCCTGAGGCAGCGGGGTTAAGCAAGCATTAGCTGGAAAAGGATTATGTGTGAAGCCTGAAGCCAAGGAATGAGCAAGAGTGGGACACAGAGACAGAACTGCAATACCACGATGGCAAGTGAGAAGGCATGGCGGAGAATGATAAGAATGAGGGTGTAGAGTGGGTACAGGCCAGATCCTGGAGGGCCTTTAAGCCACATTCAAATGTGTAGACTTCTTCCTAAGAGCAGTGAGAAGCCCCTGGCTGAATTTAGAGGGATAGCATGATATGTCAGCTTTTTTCTCTCGGTAGTTCAGTGGAAAATTAGTTGGAGGAGGCAAGAGCAATTGTTGGAAGACAATGCCTTGGCCTGGGAGGGTTAATGGGACAGGCTTTAAACTATTCTGTCCCCTGGCAGCACCACTACGGCATTCACCACCAAGCTGTTTCTCTGCCAGGTGAAACTTACTTTGTTTGCATCCATCATGAGTCTGGCAAGTGCTTGGTGTAGCCCTTCCTACCTCTGCAGCTCGTCCAGTCCAGACGCTCTCATCTACTACATTGTGAATGTTTTGGCTTTCTTTGACTTTCACAAGTGCACGGAGTTCTTTTTTCACCTCACACTGGGCTTAGTAAATGGTATTTATTTCTGCCTGGACCACTCTTTCTCCCTGCTCCATTCACTTTCACTAGTTAACTGCTTCTCCTCTAGCTTTTTTAGCAAATGTCGTTTCCTCAGAGCAGCCTACCCTGACTCCTAAGAGCAGGTCAGGCCCCCTCTCATACTCTCTCAAAAACACCCTGTGTTTCCCCTTCCTAGTGCTCATCTCAGTTTGTACATATTGTTTATTTGTTACTACTTTTCAGAAATCTTCTGGTAGCAAATGAATGAAATCCTGCTCAAACTGGCTGAAGCAAAAACCAAAAGAAGTAGAAGGAGGGATGGACTGGCTCATATAACTGAGCACCTGGGACAGCATTAGCATATGGTCTAACTCCAGGTAGCACCATTCAACAGCTCTGAAGGTAAGCGAGCAACACAGTGGAAGTGGCAGGACCCAAGGGCTCAGACAATGCCATCCCGTTAGCCTTGGTGTCTGGCCATGTCCCCTTCGTGTGTGTTGATTTCAGTCTGTGGTAGGCTTGCCTCATGTGGTGGCAGCCAGCGGGATTGGGCTCCTATTCTCCCAGCTGCAGATCCCTTGGGAAAAGATTTTTTTTTTTTTTTTTTTTTTATCACCAGATTCACAGGAAGTCCCCAAATTGATTTCCAAAATCACAGTGTAGTATAAAAGGAAGTTTGTTTCTCTCTCAGGTAAAAGAGATCAGAATTAAGTAGTCTCTGGCTCGCATGCTTCTCTTCAGTGCCTGGAACCCAAACTATACCTTTTCCTCAGTCCACTTCAACTTTATGGCCCAATATAGCTGCTCCGGCCTCAGCCATCAGACTGTATTTCAGCCAGACATGAGAGGAAGAAGGGCACAATGTCTTTCCTTAAAAACATCTTCCTGGAATTGAACACAACACTCTGTTTATATACCATTGGCCAAATCTTGTTTTGTAATTTTTTTATTTTTAAATTACAGTTGACGTGCAATATTATATTAGTTGCAGGTGTACAACATGTGATTAGACATTTATTTAACTTACAAAGCAATCACCCCAATAAATCTAGTACCCATCTGGCACCATTCATAATTATTACAATATTATTCACCATGTTCCCTATGCTATACTTCATATTCCCAAGACTATTCTTTTTAAAAATTTTATTTTTAATGATTTTAATGATTTTATATTTTAAACTATATTTTATTATTTACGCTATTACAGTGATCCCAATTTTTCCCCCATTGTCCCCTTCCTTCAAGCTGCCCCTCCCCAGCTCCCTCAGGCAATCCCCATACCCTTGGCCATGTCCATGTTTCATGCATATATGTTCTTTGGCTACTCTATTTCCTCTGCTGCACTTTATATCCCCATGACTATTTAGTAACTACCAATTTGTACTTCTAAATTTCTTCACTTTATTCACCCACTCCCCCAACCCCTCTCGTATCTGGCAATTGTCAAAATGTTCTCTGTGTCTGTGAGTCTGTTTCTATTTTCCTTGTTTGTTTATTTTGTTTTTTAGATTCTACAATAAAGTGAAATCATCTGGCATTTGTCTTTCATTGTCTGACTTATTTTACTTAGCATAATACCCTCTAGGTACATCCATGTTGTTGCAGATGGCAAGATACTCTTTTTTTATGGCTGAAACATATTTTGTTGTATATGTGCACCATGTCTTCTTTATGAATTCATCTATTGATGGACATTTACATTACGTCCATATCTTGGCTGTTGTGAATAATGCTGCAATAAACATATGGCTATATATATCTTTTCGATGTAGTGTTTTGGGTTTCTTTGGATAAATAACCAGAAGTGGAGTTGCTGGGTCCTTCTCTGTCTCTTGTTATAGTCTTTGTTTTAAAGTCTATTTTGTCTGGTGTAAGTATTGCTACCCCAGCTTTTCTTTGTTTTGTTTCTATTTTCATGAAGTATCTTTTTCCACCCCTATACTTTGCCTCTGTGTACCTTTCGATCTAAAGTGAATGTCTTGTAGACAGCATATGTAAGGTCTTGTTTTGTTATCCATTTAGCATAGTATTTTGATTGGATCATTTAATACACTTGCATTTAAAATAATTGTTGATAGATATATATTTATTGCCATTTTATTATTCATATTTTTATCTTTTTTTTTCTTCTTTTTCTTAAAGAAGACCCTTTAACATTTCTTGTAATACTGGTTTGGCGGTGATGAACTCCTCTAGCTTTTTTTTCCCTGGAAAACTCTTTATCTGTCCTTTGATTCTAAGTGATAACCTTGCTGGGTGGAGTAATCTGGGTTTGTATGTCCTTGCTTTTCATCACTTTGAATATTTCTTGTCAATTCCTTCTGGCATGCAAAATTTCTGTTGAGAAATCTTCTGACAGTCTTATGGGAGCTCCCGTATTGGTAACTAACAGCTTTTTTCTTACTGATTTTAATGTTCTCCTGTTGTCTTTAAACTTTGTCATTTAAATTATGATGTGTTTTGGAGTGGGCCTCTTTGGGTTCTTCTTGTTTGGTTCCCTGTGCTTCCTGGACTTGTATGTCTATTTCCTTCACCAAATTAGGGAAGTTTTCTTTTATTATTTTTTCAAAGAGGTTTTCAATTTTTTGCTCTCTCTCTTCTCCTTGCAGCACCCCCAAATGCAAATGTTGGTATGCTTGAAGTTGTCCCAGAGGCTCCTTACACTATCTTCATTTGGGGGGATTTTTTGTTTTGTTTTGCTGTTCTGATTGGGTATTTTCTCCTTCCTCATAATATCTGATTTGATTCTCTGCTTCATCTACTGTACTGTTGCTTCCCTCTTAACTTACTCATTTCAGTTAGTGCATTCTTCATTTCTTACTGTTTCCTTTTTATGGTTTCAATGCCCTTTTTTATGCTGTTGAAGTTCTCACTGAGTTCCTTGAGCATCTTTATAACCATTGTTTTGAAGTCTGTATTTGGTAGTTTGCTTGCCTACAATTTCATTTAGTTCTTTTTCCAGAGATTTCTTCTGTTCTTTCATTTGGGACCTGTTTCTTTGTCTCCTCATCTTGGCCTCTTCCCTGTGTTTGTTTCTGTGTGTTAGGTAAAGCAGCTCATATCCCAGACTTGTAGTATGTCCTTATGTAGTGCAGGTGTTCTGTAGGGCCCAGGGTGCAGCCTCTCCAGGAACCCAAGCTGGGCTCTCCAGGTGTGCCCCTCTGTGGGCTGTTTGTACTGTCCTGTTATCGCTGAGCCTCAATGGCTATTGCACATCACTGGGAGGGACGGACCCACAGTCATATTTGGTCCCATAGCTGTGAGGACCAACTATGACTACAGGGAGGGAACTGAAGTGCAGGGGCCCACCTCTCGGAGCAAGACTTGTTTCAGTGGTGCTTTGGTGCCTGCTGAGTTTGCCTGTTGAGTGTGTCATTTGTGGAGGTGATTGGGTTGTAACCTTCCATGGTCCAAAGGAGTCCACCTGGTGCACTGGCTCTGGGGCTACCTGGGAAGTGCAAGGTTATCCATAGCCTGTCCCCTGCCAGGGATCACCTGGCATGAGCTACAAAGCAATGTGAAGACAGCTGCTACTTGTGTTGGATTTGGAGGTGCTCAGGAGAGGCCATGCTGCTAACTGAGGCTCACTGCTGCTAGCACCAGGCCTGGGGCCACTTTTCAAGAGGTGCAGGGTATGCAGAAGCTAGATGCTGCTTGTTTGAAAGGTTTTCGGAAAGTCAGAAACATGAGCCAAAAGAAGTAATTTGTATAGAAAAGCCACTGGATGAGGCTTGGGTGGGTCTGAAAGTTGTGCAGGGCAGGGTCTCAGGTGATCACTAGGGTGGGGCATACCATGCTGGCTAGGTTGATAGGAACTCAGATATGATACCTGCCTGCCAGCTCTGTAGGAGATGGACTCAGCAAACGAATAATGGCCTCTGCCAGCACTTTTGTCTGGGAGAAAGCTGCCCCTCCATATCTCCTCCTGAACCCATTGGCCAAATCTTAATCACATGGCCACATATAACTGCAAGAGAGGCTGTGCCCATCTAATATTGGGAGTTGTGTCACTAAAGAAGAAAATGAATGGATATTGGATAACAACTAACTTCTCTGTCATTCAGTCCTCTTCCGTAATTTGCTAGAAAACTAGGGAACTGGCAGAAGTGTCACACAAAAGAAAATGAGTGCTGTTATCCAGAGAAAGGAAAATGGCTACTGGGTCTTGAGATCTAAACTCCATGCACCAGCTAGATTTTAAGTTTTCACGTAATGGAAAATTCAACTCAAATTTTTGTAAGCTTAAGATTTATTGAATTATGTAACTGAAAATTCCAGAAGGAGAGTGAATTTCAGAAGTATTTGATTAGGCTCTGTGATCTATTGATTGGGTTTACGTTTCTGTGTAAGATCCATTCTCATCTGGCTTTCTTTATCACGGCAAAATGGTGACAGCATTTCCAGACTTTGCATCTGCATACCACATCACACCAGCAGGACTGTGTCGTGCAACCACTCTCATCGCCATAGACCGATTGGGCCGTCACTATGTCCCCACCTTCAGAAGGCTGGGATGGTGTCTGCCCCACTGAAATTGCAAGGCTAATACAAAATGAGAGAAAGAGAATTCTTAACAGTGAGGTCTGGGTGCTGTTAGGGAGTGGAGAGAGGGAAGAACAATTATTGGGTAGGCAACTAATGAATGTTCATTGCCCTCCATGTGAGCAGAGACTAAATCTCTAATGCCTAGCACTATGCTATTACAAGTAGATGTTCAATAAAGATTTGGTGAATGGGTAATATAGTACAAAATAGGTTAAGTACATACCTCTACTATAACCTTTACCATCTGGCCCATGGAGCTAATAATACTACCCTCAGGCCCTTTTCACCCCGTGGGCGAAGTGAACCGGGCACAAAAATATTCCAGATTTTTCCTGACCACAGACCAAGGCCTGACATCTAGGCCCCACGCTAGCGTGGACATCCTCATGGAGGCCTATCACAGGGGGTGAGGTTCAGAGAGTAGAATTTCCTGGGTGAGGTGTTTACTCACAGAAGCCAGAAACAGCAATATGAAAGGGGTAAGTACAAACCATAATCAATATGAGACATCCATGGTTGTTGTAGTGAAACATGGTCACATGGAAGATCTGAAGTCTACAAATGAGCAGTGAATTCAGGGAGCAGGGGTCTAGGACTCAGGAATGGTGAGAAGGCAGGTGGGAAACAATTAAGGGAAACAGCTGAGGATATAAACTATGCGCGGGACCAAGGTACAGGGCCTGTTCTCACTGGTAGTTCCCCAGTGGTAGAAGGGCAGTCCTTCCAGCTGAAGGCTGTGGGGCAGGTCTCAGATGGGTGGGGACCCTTCAAGGAGACAACTGTAAGCAGAAGCTCAACTCCAGTGCCTGGGGACTTAGGGATTGTGGCAGCGTGGAAAGCACACGCCCGTTACTGAGGAGGCAGTGTATCACAATGCTTAATGACAACTTCTAGAGTCAAATTGTCTAGATACCAATTCTGCCTGTCACTAAATGAACATGTGATTTTACTCAGGTTACTCAACCTTGTGACCCCTTGGTTTCCCCCTCTGTGTAATAGTACTTAACAATATTTTTAGGAAAAGCCAATACAGCAACAATCCTCAAGCTTTTATGCACACACAGAAACACTAAATAAATGCTCACTGGTATTGCCAGCCGCAGCAAGTACTAATTAGGAAACCCATGATCAGCACTGGAACCCTCAGATGCTACCTTTGGATTGCCATGCCCCTTTTTTACTTTGGGGCTTTACATAAGATATTCCACATGCCTGGGACTTCATCTCCCTCCTTTATGTCTAGCTACAACTCCCCCACCTTCTTCAGGTCTCAGCTCACACATCCCTTTCTCAAGGTTGGGGGCTCCTGCTGTTCTGATGAGTAAGAACATTTTGGCTTGCCTGCTTGTGTCTAGTTTGGTCTGGGAAGTAGGGCAGAGGCTAAGTCTTCCTGCCCAAGGTCTGGCTAAGTACCTGACATAGAAATAGACTCAGACTCAGAGTTATATTATTGTAGCTAAGGGACCCAGATTGATGGTTTTAGTTTTTTAAAAAACCCATCCTGGATATTATTGTTTATTCTGAGAACAACTGAGGCAGAACTTTAAAAGTTAGGGCTCCTCGGGGCAGGGAAAATATGAGATTCTAGTGCCAGAATCCACTGAATAGATGCACTGCATTAGGTTTTGGTGTGTGCTGTTGTTGGTTTGTTTTGCTGTTGTTGTTCGAGAGGGAAACGGAACATGGAAATAATGCTTTTTTTTTTTTTTTTTACTCATTAAACCATAAGGCAGACCTGGAGACCTAAGTAAAGAATTGTCCTTGGGAAAGCTGCTTGGCTATAGAGCCAGCGACTTAGCCAGTTTCCAGCATCGTGTCCAGCTTGCTCAGTAAAAGCAGAAGTTGATTTTTACTTGCACCCTTTAGGGTAGCAGAAGCTACACCTGGCCCTGCCCTATTTGCTCAGGTTTGAATTCCACCTGAGCAAAGTTGTATAACATCAAGTTCAAATTATTTTACCTGGCTTCCTAAGATGCTCCATGACCTGACTCCTTCAAAACTTGGCTTTTACTTCTCACCACTTCCCGCTGCAGGTTGTTGCTCAGCCATATGGAACTTCTTTCAATTCTTCCACTGCCAGGCACTCTCTTGCCTCTGAGTCTTTCCCTCTGCCTGGAACTTTCTTCATATCATCTCTTCATCTGTGCAAACTTCTGTATAATCATCACTGCCTCTGGAAAGCCCCCACCCCACCCCATTGCCTAGCCCCAATGAGGTACTTCAGCTGCTCCAGGAGGACGTGTTCAACATGACCTTGCTCACACACACTGCATTCCTGGGCCTCATCGCTAGGTATAGCACAGAGTCAGCAAAAACATGTGTTGAAAAAATGAGTGGCTGAATGAATCAGTAAATGAATGGATGGATGAAATATGTCTGTCCTCCACAAATGATCAATCAGAAGCTTACATTGAATAGAGACCTAGAAGATGAAGGATTTTTTTTTTTGGTGTTCTTGGATTGGGTGCCCTAAATTATTGAATTGAAGCCTACCCAAAAGGCATGAAAAATACTTAGATAAAATAATAAATAAATAAACTAGTAAACTGAAATAGCCAAAATAAAGTAAATCATGGTAAACAGATTGTACTGAGCCTATATGGGGTTGTACTGAGCACAAGCATACTCAGCTGTGCAGATATATCTGCCAGTCTGCTTCTGAGGAATTGATCTATACTTCTCAAGGGCAGAACTTTATGCCTATACCATAAATCTGCCACCAATGTCTTCAAACAGTTCCTCGAGGGCACTCCACAAGAATACTGTCCTCACAAAACTGACACTATGGGCCTTATCCCCTTCCAAAGGGAAATCCTAGGTCAGGATTGGATTGTAAGTATGGTGGGCTACTCAGGCCTTATGGGGCAAGAAGAGAGCCTGAGAGTTAGCATGAGACCTACCTACGGCATGGGACAGGTTTTAAAGGACAAACTTAGTTACAGAGAAAAATACCAATAGAAGAGCCAGACAGAAGCCACTATTATCAAGAAATGAAGCAGCCTCAGTCATGATTGACAGCCAACAACTGGCATGGGGGGTTCCAGCAAGAAAGAGTCAACATGACAGGGTCCTCACCATCATGGTTGAATTCAGGGCTAGAGTAGACACAGGACGTATTGGAACTGCTCATTGGTGGCAGGAAAAAGAAGCCGGAAACCAGCGTGATTGGGGTCAGGGAAAGTTGCTCTGCTGCAGCAGCACTGGCCTTTTCAGAGAGGAGTCAGCAGTGAAACACACAGGGGCCATGTGGAAGGCACCTAAAGAAGGAGTGGGAGGCACAAAGTCAGTGGGTGTAGACACTAGTTGCTGAGGAAGTCAGATGGATGGGAAATGAGATAGAGCTGAATTGCCTGACAGAATTCCACACTAGGACATAGTGAATTTCACTGGGAAGGTGAATGGCATGAGGTTCCTAGAGCTTGAGCACCTGGGAGGTGTTGAAGCAGCTCTGGAATATGGGGTGGTCACCTTGGCAGAGATAGAATTGTCAATGGTGATTCATTCCTATGCAGGAAGAAGGGAGCCTTCAAGCTGAGGGCCCCACGAGGTGGCTGGCATCTCCTGTGTGGGGATGTGTAGGTGAGTGTGAGAGCGGGCAACTTTGAAGTGGTCCAGAACCGAGGCAGGATGTGAAAATACAAAAGGAGTGAGCGTTGGGAAAGCAAAATTTATTTCCTGTGCTCTGTAAAAAGTAAGCACCAGAAGATCATTTGAATGCTTAGGGCCTAGCCAACAGGGGCTTTTGAGTGATGCCTGAGGCATTGTCCCCAGGGCTGGGAGAGGGGGTAGGAGTGTCCTCGATCTAGGCTGGAGTGGCAATAGAGGACCTAGATGGACTACTGGGTTAGAAGTGATCTGACTCCTGCTAATAAGCGTGGCTCCTAAGACTTTGGGTGGGGTCTCATATGTTTGTAACTGACAAGAGCCTACTCTGTCTCACATCAGTCCGGGCCATGTCAGAACTCAAAATCACTATTCCTCACTTGGGGTGTGACTCATCAGGCTGTCAGCCAGGTTGGTAAATCCCCAACAAGCAAATCTCACGAGCTTAGTAGGGTGGTCCATCAGCCATAAAGCCACATCCTCAGGCTAAACTGCTCTGTAGCAGTCTTGGGTTATCTGCTTATGTCCTACTGAGTAGACACTAATGTAACTGGAGGCAATAACTAGAGGAAACATGGCAGGGATCCACACGTGTGATGTCACCTTCTCTTTAGAAAGTTGAAGACAAGGACCTTTAAGAGGTTCTAATGGGCATAAGAATCATCTCTAGGATTTATTAAAAATGCAGACTCATGTGTCACATCAAAACTAGTGAATCTTAATTCCCGAGAATGTGTTTCAGAAATCTTAATTTTAAACAAGTTTCCTAGGTTGTTCTTATGGACCATATTCGAAGAAACACTTATGTGAAGGCCCATGCTGCTGTAGCAAATAGAGATGGATTTTTCATTTTGTGGGGATTCTATGAAAACTGCCCTGATTTGGCTTATTCATGATGGCCTAGATGTGGTTGTAAGGAGTTTGGGAGAGATGTGGCCATTAAACTGTGTAACATTTGAAAAAAGTTAAATAAGATGGCTATATGTTGAGGCTGGATAATTTCTGGACTCATCAGCCTGACTGGGACTGAAGCCAAGGAGTTACTGCTGAGGAAGGAGCCATTCCCTGGTGATTGGTTGGACACCCACACATGCATGGGCAGCCAGTCAGGGGCATGGACACAGGTGAGGGCAAGAAGAAGGCCTGAGACTGAAGCTGTAGCCAATGTCATCAACACACAGGGATCATTTCCAGCCGGTCGGGGTGTTCTGACAGGAGGATACTGCTGACAGTGGTCTCATATCTGAGATGACTTGTATCCTTCATCTGCCCCACAACTAGGAGACTCTCTTAAGCTATAAAAATTCCCTCAGAACAGATTCCCTGCTCTGAGTTACCAAGTACATCCTCATCTTTCCAAGAATCTTGGACTTCTATGCCAGAAATGCTGGACAATATTGGGTGGGCCGGTTTGGGATGTGAGGGGGGAGGCTACCAATGGGTGGAAGCTGATTCTTAAGACTCTTCAAAATCTTTCTTATTCATTGCTCTTACACAGAGAGCTAGAGTCAGGGCCCTGAAAACTTCAGGAAATGAGATAACAAAGAAAAGAAACATATATTTTTACGACATAAGATTTCTAGCTTGTGATAATGTGATGAGTAAAATTATACCACCATGCCAAAGTGGGTGACTGAGTCAAGAGAAAATTATCAGAATTTGGTGACTGAGTTGCTGCCTTATCTTATATTATTCAGGGAAGTAGAGAGAGGCTAGTCCAAAATCTACAAGGGGAATCTGGAAATTTCTCTGCTGAAAGAATTCTGCCCTGCATACTTCTACAAGTTTAACATTCATTTGAGCTCACAAGTTTCCTTTTTAAAATGCTAGTACCCCAAGGATGTATTCTTGCTTTAAGTAGATTACTTTCACTGAGTGTTCTAAAACCTCTAAGAGAGCAGCTGCACTGAGAGGATGTGAATTCTGGTTAAGTTGCAGAAATGGGAAATGGTGAACAATGATGCACTTTGAGGGAGGGGAGTGGGGGATTTTTGTATCTTTAGGAGGTCACCTAGGGTATCACCCTGTGCCTGAGGGGTAAGTGGAGAAGAGAAAAGGGGCCATATCCTATACTCTCTCAGCCCCTGCTTTCTCCACAGGACTCCCTCCCTTCTCCCACTCCCTCTAATCCTTTAAGATCCAGTTTAACCATCATCTCCTTCCCAGACTTATCCAAGGAGAGTTAGAAGCTCCATCCTTTGGGCTCTTACGGTTGTTTACATACACATATGACTGTTTATAGTTACATTTCTCCCACAGACCATAAATTCCTTGATATCAGGGGTCATATTAATTTAGTATCTAACATAGTAACAATAGGTTTCAATAACTATTGATATGATGAATAAACGTATGACAATTAAAATACTTCACCTTGGCTAGACAAATTGTCAGTGTTAATAAAAAATTCCTTATATAAGGAAGGCACTTCTAAATAGTGTGGGAAGCATATACATTGTTATGTTATTTTTTGTGTAACTTTTATATTCATTAAAGTAATTTCCTTTTATATTTTTTAAAGTTAAGCTGTTGCCCAGTTAGTACTAAAAACAGAAGGTTTTTTTTTTTTTTTTCATTCATCCTGGCCTCTCCTCAGATTAGACCAAGTTCCAAAAGTTTACCAAAACCATGCCAGCTGTTTCATTGAGGTTTCTGGTTTAAACAGACCCTAGTGAGAATTAAACATTTGAAAATACCCAGAAGGAAAATTTTATAGATTATATAGACCAAAAAATCACAAGAGTGGCTAGGCAAATTTGGGAAAA
>VMDR010014768.1:0-23112 GCA_007922815.1 Macrotus californicus | reverse complement strand
CGTTGCAGAAGCATATAAAGCCTTAAAGCTGTTGAAATTACCTATCCTAGGAAGACTTATGTATAAACACATTTATCACATTGATTGTTTTTAAAGTAAAAAAGTGGAAGCTATTACACAATTCCACTTCTGGAAATACATCCAAAGGAAATGAAAACACTAACTCAAAAAGATATCTGCACCCCCATGTTCACAGCAGCATTATTTACAAGAACCAAGACATAGAAAAGACCCAGGTGTCCATCAATGGGTGCATGGGTAAAGGAGATGTATATGCAAAGGAATGTCATTCAGCCATAAAGAAAAAGAGATCCTACCATTTCTGACAACACAGATGGACCTCCAAGGCATTAAGCTAAGGGAAAGAAGTCAGACAGAGCAAGACACGCACTGTGCAATCTCATGTGGAATCTAAAACAAGCAAACAACGAGCAAACTCATAGAAAAAGAAATCACCTTTCACAATTACCAGAGGTGAAAAATGGAAGGAGGGGAAATTAAAGGAAGGTAGTCAAAAGGTACAAACTTCAATTTTAAGATAAATAAGTACTAGGGATGTAATATATGATGTGATAACTATAATTAACACTTGCACATGATATATAGAAAAGTTGTTAAGAATGTAAATCCTAATAGTTCTCATCACAAGGAGAAAAATTTTTCCTTTTTTCCCTTTCTTTTCTTTTTATTGTTTCTATGTGAGAAGAGAGATGTTAGCTTAACCAATTGTGGTAACCATTTCACAATTTCTATAAATCGGACCATCACACTGTACACCTTAAACTTACACAGAGCTAAATGTCAATCATTTCTCAATAAAACTGGAAAACAAGTGGAAACTATTATAACACATTAACGGTAATATAATACCAAGTTTAAAAATGGAGGATACAAAACTATCCGTTAATTTTAAAGTAGGGGTTTAAATTAGCTTATGTATTTCTACATCATTACACACAAACATTAAAAACTGTAGGTGATAAATCAAAGTAATATATTCTCTGTATAAGAGGATCAACAGTGATTTTAGTTTTCTTCTTTATACTTCCCTGAGTTTAAAAGTTTCTATAAAAAATAGGGTTTCCTTTTGTAATTTAGATAAGTATAGGAACTTTAAAATTTAAAATACAGAGAATCTTTGATTTTTTAATGGTCTCCCATTATAAAGTTGTCAACACAATTATCTGTATTAGTTTGGCTATCACCTTTTCTTCCTGAATAAAATGGAAACAATCTAGTTGTGGCTGACTCCAGTGTGACAGCTGCTGATATTCAACAAATGAGTGTGAACTTACAAACAAAAGAAGAGACACCAGAGGGGGCATGAAGGTGTGGGGGAAGTCTCCACGGCATTACTTGGTAAATATTAAGGCAACTTACTGCAAAAATTAAAAATGTGTGTGTCAGGTAGTGAATCTGAACTAGTAAAGGGACAAAAAACTCTTAAACGCTACAGTTTCATTCCCTTCTCATCTTTGGTTCTCCTTCATAAGCCTCACTCCTCTGAAGTTTCTCTAGTTCTAAATGAGCATGATAAAAAAAAATTAATAGAATTTCATTCTGTGAATACTCAGAATGCTTTCATTAATGTGAAACTCAATTCTGGTAAATGCACCATGTCACCCACCAAGAACCAAGGCTTACAGGCCAGCATCTGAGTGACTGTTCTTTGAGCACCTATCGGCCTACACTAACCAGAAGGATGCATGGAGAGGCCTCTGCACCTCACTGTCCAATCAGCGTGGTAGGAAGGCATCACTTACACAAAGTTAAGGGACAGAACAGCTCAATTATAGTTTCTGAGGACATCTGTGATTTCTAAGATGACACTAATAGGATCATATTTGAGAAGAGAGAGATAAGAGCCAGCTTCTGCAAAATTTATGCTCCACATTTGCAAAGCCATTGGTCTCTGGGGTTATCTGGTCCTCATGACAAAGCCACATCAGGTTCATCTGCAGAACATGACCTGCTACACCCACAATTAGGCTTAACCACTGAACAAAGTCTCTGAGATGACTGATTTTTCTGCATGTCACCAGCACCCCCGCCCCAGATTGTACAGACACTGATAGGAGCAACGGAACAGAGCCAGAGACTGATGCAAGGTTCTCGGGCAGGGCAACATTCTGAATGGAAAATGTCAATCTCCTTATAGTCTTAGCTTCCAACGCTTCAAATCTAGATATAGACATAGATTAGATATAGCTAGATATAGATATAAATATATCTATGATATTCACCTGTCTGAAGAAACTTCATGACACAGTAAGCAAGCCCCACTACTGTCATGCAGAATCTGGTCCCAAACTTCCTGTATAAGTTTCTAGCCATCATTAGCAATGGCCCACACCTAAAATCACAAGGCAACATCAAACCACAATTCCTGCAGCAGCCAGACCTGTTGGCTTCCTTCCATATTCAGGAGACATGTGAAGACAGAAGCACATAAAAATCCACATATTGTTTCCTGAGTTTCACAAGAGCGTTCCACAACATCAGGAAATTTGGGTACCAAAGCACGAAGAAAGTTTGGCTCCTCACATCACAGCAGGTAATGCCTTTTCCAGCGCAGCACAGTGAGGAAAGGGGTGAATCAGAACTGTATCGCTGACTCAGTCATGTTGTAAGTATTTCTATAATGTTGTGGTTAAGAGCAATATCTATGATCATGTAGCCATGTTGGAATATATCTTTTAATACTTCTAAAACCCTTCCACACATGAGCCTCAACAAAAGTTAGGAAGAAAATCAACAACCAGAAAGTGATCGAAGAAAAGGAAATCAGTATACATTATTTTTTTAATTTAACATTTGGTGGCATACTTTTTTGGGCAACTATATCAAGAGCTCCTAAAGACAGAAGATCATCTTGATATTTCTTTGTGATCCTTCACAGTCTCTGAGCCTAATGTAAAATAGATACAAAGAGGTAATAGATACGTACGTAGACATACAGATGATAGACAGATGTGTAAGTGCATAAATGAATGTATAAGTTAGTTCATCTGGACTGACTGGCATATTAGACACTCTAGTGCCACAAAAAATCAGATAACTAAATAATTAGAAAGAGGTGTAATCATCATTTTGTGTCATCTCTTCATTTAAAAATTTAATATAGGAAATCTAAAATTATTCAGAAGCCCGCACTGCAATGTCTTGCCTAAGTTTTTCACTGGGAATTTAGAATTACACAGAATTCGTGAATCATGCTTCATAGATCACTGCGCAATGACGCACTGGCTTTAAAGTCAGAAGCCATCACGGGAGGCTGCCAGATTATGACTCTGACATAGCAGCAAATGGTGAAATAAATTAAACTTCCACGAAACAGGGCTTACTCTCACTGCATAGCTGGGAGGCTTGCCCTAGCAATGCCTACCTCTCTCCCCTGAAAGCCTTCTGAACGTTACACAGGACAAAATGGTTATTGATAATTAGTTATGGGGACGTAATCCATCTAGAAGCACAAAGCAATGCTCTTCCAAGCATTTAACGTAAGCCAGTCATGTGCACAGAGGGGCCACAGCAAGGTATTCAAGCAGTTAAATAACACTTGAAAACAGAACAAATATTTTACAAATTCATCTGCAAGGCTTAAAACATACCTTCAAACGATGTAAACATAATATGGAAGGTTAAGAAAAGCCAGGAGTTTAGAATAAAAGGACATCTTTTTCTCTAAATAAAAACACCATTACAGGCCTAAAATTTAGCCTTTCAGAAGAGTCTACCAGAAGACAGTTATAAAAGCTCACATCAGGTCAATGAACAACAGTCTTTCTGTACACAGCATGCAGTACCCAGGACAAAATAAATTCACCGATACAGAAAAACATTTACTTACTTACTTAGTTACTTAATAACTGATATTTATTTTAACACCAATTTTGCCTTTAACTGTATATTTCTCTAACGATACCACCCACAGAGATATCATAGGCAAACACTTCATATCACATAACTTTTACTTCTTTATAATGTTCCATAATCATGTCATGGCCCTAAATATGTAGGTAAAATTTTCCTTAGACTGTGATACACAGAACCATTTGAACCCTCTGATAAGAAATAGAGATTTAGGAGAGTACCACCAGGAAGTCTTCAACAACTGCACTGGGGCTCGGAAAGATTCATCAACTTTGGGGCTTGTTGACATAAGTATGGTTTATCTTCGCACGGCATGTTTACTTAGCCCTACATGGACACAGCAGTGTTTTCTCTGAAGGAGTCCTCACCCCTCTCCTGAAGGTGAACAAGTGAGGTCAGCACCAAGTCCCCTACTGCATCCCAAGGGGCCGGCTCAACTAACAAAGTGAACCCTCCAGGAAAGGAAATCCACTGTTCCTTTCAAAGTAAGACTGCACTTGGCAGACAGCGCAGGACTGAGCACCAGGAGCTCAGTAAGATTATGGTCAGAGCTTCGGGTTTTAAGAACAAGGAGTCAGAACATTTTAAAAAATAGGTATTCTCTAAAAAATAACACAGCCACCAGATAATATCATCAAAGTTCATTACGTGATGCATAAATATACTTTGAGACAGGTTGTAAAGCTTCTGCTGAGTTATTGCAGTTAATCAGTAATTAATAATTAAAATTAATTTATTGACTTCAATGAATTATTCAATTAATAATTTATAAGCTACATTTCCTTTCAACAATTAACGTTATAGATTTTAACCACTCTATTAATGATTAGGAAATCACCACCTGGTCTGCAGCAGCATTTGTTAAGTAAGAAATCAATACCAGTAATGTTTTTCTTCCATTTTCTGTGATTATAAATATATATTAGACAATGGAGTAGGAAAAAAGTTAAATTACTAAGTGGAACAAATTTACAATTAAATGCACTTTCAAGATAATTTGAACAAGCCAACTTGCAATGATAAAGAATCAATAAACTACATTTTAAATTCCAGCATAACAAATACGGCTAGTAAGAAAAATATTTCTCACAACAAAAAGTTCCAAATTCTTGACTGTATACCAATTGTTACTAAAATCCTAGTGAATTAAAAAACAATGGCTTTCTGTCCAAGGTACCCTTTATATAAGCAGGTTTGATCTACATATAAAAAACAAGTTTCTTTTTAAAAATATTTTATTTTTATTTATTTTTACAGAGAGGGGAAGGGAGGGAGACAGAACAGGAGAAAAACATCGATGTGTGAGAAATTCATCAACTGGTTCCCTCTCGCACACCCTTAGCCGAGTGCCTAGCCTGCAACTGAGGCATATGCCCTGACCAGGAATCAAACTGGCAACCTTTCAGTCCTTTCTGTCTGCAGGCCAGTGCTCAATCCACTGAGCCACACCAGCCAGAGCCAAACACAAATTTCTTAAGAGCAGTTATTAGATGTTTCATGTGGCCAAACTATTGGCCCATCTTAATTACGAAAACCAGATAATGCAATCCCAAGTGAACAGGCCTGAAAACCTAGTCAAGGCTTTTGTGTGTTACATGTTTTAATCTACAATCCTGGGACCCCCAACTCCTCAACATCTCACCCGTGTTTAAGCAGTTTCCATTGCCCAGAAAGCTCTCCATGTCTTCCCCCAACACGGACACACACATCAGACACAATCTCAGTTATTTCCTTATCTTTTTTTCATTGTTGTTCAGTTACAGTTGTCCTGCCTTTTTCCCCATTGCCCTCCCCCGCCCCGCCCCCCCCCCCCACAGTCAATTCCTCCCAACTGCCCATGCCCACGAGTCCTCTATTCGTGTTCCTTGGCTTGTCCCTTCCCCTGCTTTCCCCTGTTGTCCACCTCCCTCCACCCCTCTGGTCACAAATACCATATGATCTCACCTATATGTGGGACCTAATCAATAAAACAAACAAATGAGCAAAATAGAACCAAAGACTTGATATTTCTTTATTTTAAACTCCTCTTTTAATTTAAGCCCATCTTAAATATAATTTCTTCGAGAAGGACTTCACTGCACCCCAATTAAATTAGGGCTACCTGTTATTCTCTAGTTCCCTCTAAGTTGCTAAATCACATACTTGAACTAAAAAATGTCCTTGTTTAATGTCTGTATCCTCCCCCCAGGCTGGCAGCTCTCAATGAGGGGAAGGCTCCCGGTTCTCCACTCCATCCCTGCACTCAGCCCGGTGCCTGCTATAAGCACTTCACAAATATTTACTAGATATTGAACGAATGCATAGATCTTGAAATTGGAAGTTTATTGTGTCTTCAAGGACACATTTGTTTTAAAATTAGATGTTACAAGTTGAGCAGTAAAATATAGCTTCAAATTATCATTTTAAGTTAGTCATCATAAAGGAGGTAAATGCTGTAAAGAAAATTCTGCATTGAGCAGGTTCTCTGTGTTGTCACTATGGGAAACAGCTTTCCCAAATGATTCACAAAAAGAGTGGCACTGTTCGGATTCACTCACACACTCACACACACACACACACACACACACACACGCACTTAAAGAAAAACCATTATCATCGATCACCTAGTATCAGAACTGCAAAAATTAATAGAAGGCAACAGTCACTCAAAATGTCACTGAGCTAAAACTGTCCATTACTCCATCATCTTTGACTACAAAATAAATGGGACTATACACAACGCAAATGGCTGAAGTGTGACAGAATATTAACAACTGCTGAAGCCATCAGATACTTTCTTTATGAAGTACTTTCAAGGAGAAAGTTAATTCATTTAAGTCGGATGGCAATAAAACCAACTCATAGGCAGGATTTCAGAGAGGCGCGTCAGTAGGCCAAGCATTCTGCGTCAAGTCAACTGTGAGTCTGAGCTCTTCAGACAGCCACCTGGATACACTGTCCTGATGCTGCCCCCTCATCACTTGGTTAGATGATTAGAACCTGCTTGGGACAGGCAATACGTCTTGTCACAAGGTCATCCTCTTCTGGTGAGAAGTTCGTCTCAACCTCCTCTTTAGGACACCTCCTCTGGGGTATGCATGGTTCCTATCAGCTGGAGTTTCCTGATCCTTGGTGAGCTGTCACCTTGAGGAAACAGTAGAGGACATTTCCTGACTCCTGGATCGCAAGGACTCCCAGCATTGCTCTTCCTGGCTTTAGAAGCTTAGGAATGAGTACCAAGTGCACCTTGCCCTCCCTGTCTATTCTACAAATCACAATCCATGCATCACACGTTTGGTGATTAGATCTCAATCACGTGCCAAACATTCACTTATGAATGAATACCTAATATAAATCACAAAACCACTGGATTTCTCTAAAGCTCAATAATATCAACCACAATGTACCTCACAAACAAACTGCTGTCTTGAAGTTCGGCTGAAGGCCAGCTGCCTTCTGGGAATTTCAATAACCTGACCGGTCCACAGATTTTCAGACTAACCATTATAAGGAGGACCCATCACTATCCAACCTTGGACCCTAGTTTTCGTGAAGCCTGAAATGGCTTCAAGAATACAGCAAAGTTATCTTTTTGCTATGACAACCTAAACATCAGACTGAGCAACTACAAACTACTAAGCTGCAATGAAAGGTGTAACTCATTAAGGTCAGTATCGTCTCTAGAAGCAGATCACTAACAGTGAGTTAAAAACAGAACTAAGGAAATTGAGAGTAAGGGATAAAGAAAGACTGTTATGCAGCTTCTGAAGGTACCACGTGGCTTTTGCATTACAGAGTAAGCCTTGGTCTTTGCCTAGAAATGGCATTACTGCTTCCAGAGCTGGGGGAAGGTAGGCAGTTGGATTTGAGAGGCGTGATGCACCGGTACCATTCTATAACGCCAGTTTTCCTGGCAATGAATCAATGTAGCAAGGGCTAAATATATGAGATGGTTCTTGTGAAAATACACAAAGGATTTTTTTCTTAATACTTGAATTGAAGAAAAATACATTCATGTTTGACAACTTCCTACAAATGAAATATGGCAAAGAGATTAAGTTTCACACAGATTTTTATAAAGGCGTCTAACACAAAAATAAACACGTAAGGAGAACTGCAGACTGTGAGTTGCGGCAAGACGGTTTCTTTAAATTGGTTCTTTGTCTCAAAAAAAAAAAAAAAACGAGAGTCCCAAATCACGCCTCTGACAGCAATAAGCCAGTAGACTTCTTTCCTATCAATACGAGCACTAAAATAAGAATAAGAAACAAGCTGATCCTAAGGTTTGGGAGTTAAAAGTGGAAACGTACTCATATGACCAGACCTTGTCACTCTCTCAATAAATTGGCCCAAAGGCAGAGGCAGGTTCCTAACCTCTGGTATCTGACCTAGGCTTTTAAGACTACTGGCAGCAATTACAATACAAAAGTCCAACTATTGCCCACAATCATTGCCTCTCAGGGGGTCTGAGTAATGAATTATTCATGTAACATATGCCCTATACCTTTTTAGGGAGAAACTGACAAATCTATACAAACCAAGCTAGCAGACCACTTTATGGTCATAAAGTCCGTCACCTGCTGTTACCAGCTGCCATAAAGAAGATATTCTCTCCCTCCTCTACCCCTTTTAAATGGTGAACAAGTAGACTGGGAACCATCCTTTACTCTCAGGAATTTAGGTGCTTAACAACCTATTAAAGCCAGAGGTCAAAGTGCACCCTGTGTTATAACCCTTACTTCTATGTCGGGACCGCAGGGAGAGATGGGAGAAGGGTGCATCGGTCCAGAAGTTAAATTCTTTTTTTTTCTCCACATTCTGCCCACACACTGTTTTGATCATCAGGAGGCAATAACTGCAATTGTTTTGGAACAGCTTTCAAACTTTTCAAATGACGTGGTTTTACACCATTCTCCTCTGGCCACTGTAGTTTTGTAAGAAAAAGCCCAGGATCCCTTTAATGACTCCATACAGTTCCTGCTTACATTTGTGCTCATAATGAACCAGAGGGTACTCGCCTGAAAGCCACTGAGCGCATCCTTACCAACTGATAAGTAACTGACTTATGCACATAATGAGAATCCTTTGCCTCTTTTTCTTTTTCTTTAAAGACTGGAAGTTGAAAGAAGATAGGTGCTTGGCATCCAAAGTCTAAGGCGGGCAGGAGCCCATGAGCCGCACGTTGAGGTTTTCTGTTTTGTTTAACTATAAATGTAAGGTAGCATTTGGCAGGCTAGACCCAGCCCTAGAGCGTGCCAAGAACTTTCCTATGGAAAAAAAAGAACTAAATGCAATATTAATGATCCAAGCATTAAATCTCCACAGTGCATGCAAGCACTCTGTGTTTAAAACAGACACTCTCAGGGGGGGAAGGAGGAGAGGTTTAAGACCAGACGGGCCATCGTCACTGTGAGGCATCTTCTCCCAGCTCCCAGAACTGAATCTGCAGAAACAAGGCTGGAACAGGCAGTGCTGGGCACTGCAGGGAGATAAACCTGAGGGCTAAGGAAAACAGGACCCATGCCTGATGAAGTCAGACTTTGGCATGAGAACCCGGTGTTGTTGCTGGTCTATTTTTTTTTTTCCTCCAAAATAACTTTCAGTTGGTTAAATTACCAACCGACTGGAGTACAAAAGATCTCTTCTGATGTGGAATTCTAAAACTGACAGGCATCATGGGAAGCCCTCCTGACCAAAGGAAAGAATTGCTAATTTGCTGTTTAGTTAAAAAAAAAAAAATGTAAAGAGGATATCAAATCAAGTATGCATCAGAAATTATATTAAATAACCAGAATCAATAGAATATATGCCATCTAAATGTATAGTAAAAGACAAGAAAAGAAAGAAGGGAAAAAACAAGGACATTCATGAAGTCAGCTTTCTGCATACCTTTTCAAATTTTGCCAGCAATTCCCGTAAGCTGAAGTTCAGACCAATCATCGTCCAGTAGCCCTTGAAGTTTACATCTTTCCGGCAAACTTCCTCCAGACAACAGCGTTTAACTTCCAAAACCCGTATCTTTTCTGGCTATACTTTAAAATCCTTTGTAAAATCCTTTACAAGCCTTGCCCTTGAGCTGTGGTCCATGAGGAGCAGCAGCAGCTTGCGCTGGGACATGTTAACCACCCCACCGAGGGTCTGTGCCTTCATGGACTTTGGAGTTCTCGAGGACTAGCCCTGCTCCTACAGTTTCTGGGAGCTGTGTTCCATGAGGCTGGCATGGTCTCCTTTCTCTCTGGGAAGCCCAGGATTCCCTTTTGCTCACCTCACTAATGACCTGCAGCCCACAACTGGTCTCTCCTGGGCCCCAAGCTTAGAGTTTGGTCTCAATTACACACAGCAAAAAGAAGCTATATCCTGGAAACTTGCATGAGAGAAGGAAAAAAAAAAAAAAAAAAGAGCCAAGTATTACCAACTTCCTCCATTCAGACTGGTTTCAGAAAGAAAAAGAAAAAAAAAAAATCCTGGGTAAAGAGCCAGTTTTCAAAGAGCATGACTTATGTAGAGTTCGAACAGCAAGGAGTGTACTCTTGTCTGAAGAAACACCCAAACACGGGACAAGAGGCCACAGATTTGCACTCTCCCAGACACCGGCAGCCTGCGTTGCTATGGTAACCACACCAAGCTAGTTTCAGTCCATTTCCCTAGGTCAGGCTATGCCTAAGGGATGCTGTCAGTGCAACAGAACTAAGCTGTTGGAAAGTTGTTCTATCTGTCAGGAGAAAAGTTCGAGCTGCACATCCCGTGGCAGGGGATCGTTTGCAGAGTTTGTGGCAGAGGAGCCAGGGCAGCCAGCTCCAGCGGCTCCCCTCCCTGATCTGACAGTGGTGTGGCAATCCACCGCTCTTTCCAGCAGTTGTTTATTATTTTAATCAGCATCCTCCCTTCCACCACCCCTCACACAGTTTGAAGTGAAGCTCACTCCCACTTCCTGGAGGCCTCCCTGCCCCAAAATGCAGAACTTAGCTCTCAAATTGTCTTGATCCTGAATGGATCCCAGGATTCATATTCCAATTTGGAGCCCACCCAAGAAAACAAAAGAAGGTAGGTGTACAAGACAATACAAGTCACAAAACAAAATATGTGTGATCAATTGTATTCTTTCAGAAAAGGTTTTAACAGTACAAGGATGGGGAAAAGAAAGGAAAACTGCTTTGATCTCATTGATAACTCTAAGAGCCATTCAGACTTGTTTGCATGTGGGGAACTCACTTGTTTGTGAAATAAAACTTAAGGGAAACTGCTCAAAATGTGAGTAATAACCAGTTACCTTTAAATGTGCCATTTGATGTTAAGTTGTTACTGGTACTCAAAGGAACTCTATATCCCACAAAGTTTTAAGGGTAATTGCTTTAAAGGAAAAAGTTCAATCCAATACTGTGGACACGAAGCCAAGGCAAAAATGTGACTTTGCTTTTTGCATTAAATAGTTATTTAGTATATCAATAAAAGTTAAGTGTGACAGATACGTCCATATGAGACATATTTCTCTAGCTGTGTGTAGAATTTCGTCATAAATACACAATGCTTTTAAAAGTGACACCATCGCAAGTGGAACGTTAAGATAATTAAGTTTACTCTCTGCACCAGGGCATAGAGCAAAGGGGGAAAAAACCTGTGGAATTAGACTATAGCCCTCCTAGAAGGCTGTATGAATCACTTAAATATCAGACTTGTTGGCATTTATTTAAGCATATATAGAAAGAGACTCCACTCATAAAGGAAAGAACAAAAACCTGTCAGGGAACAGTATACAATATGGTTATTACTTTTTAGATTTGCACACCATGTTTCTTTCCATTTCATTTTCATATCAGTATTTAAATAGCATATGTTTTACATATGCGGATCCATACAAAATTTAACAGGCTTTTAAAATATTTTCATCATTTATTCATAAAACCTAACATGTCCCCAGGGGCAAAATGGCTTTATGAGATTTCTAGCAGAATGTGTTCCTCCTCCAAGTGCCCAATTCAGATTTACACACAGACACTATTAATTTCAAGAACAAGTGTGGTGGACTAATGATAATCCAGGAACTTATAAGTCAAAAATAACCTGTGCACTTTGGACCAAAAAAGCATGAACGTCAGCAGGAAGACCAATGTCAGAAAGGGAGTGAAGAAACACACAGAAACTGACCAGAGGGACCCCAGCCGGCTGTGAGGGCTCTGGGGCCACATGCTGAGATCTTTCAGCAGCAACAAATAAACTTTTTACATAAATACAAAACAAAAGGAACCACCAGCACCACCAGCACCAGCACCACAAATAAATAAATAACAAATAAATAAAGGAGGGAGAGAGAAAAAGAACGATCTTTCTCAGCTGGGCAAACTTCCAACTACCACCCAGGGTGCTGGAGGGCTGTGATCAGAGACATGTGCAAACACGCAACCCCCCACGCACGCATTTGAAGAAGGAATTAAATAAAAACTCTGGGAAACATCAGAGACTTCCACAGTCTTTTTCTGAGGCAGACTCTTAGGTTTAAAGGGTTCTTACACCAAGACAAGAATGGTATGTTATTCTTAGAGCTGCAAATATCTTGCATCCTGATACAAGGCTCATCTTTATGAAGGAAAAGAAGCAGTATCCTGCATGTTGGGAGTCTTCCCAAAAGATAAGAGTAACGGCATTCTTTCCAGCATGATAGGTACGTGTGCTCTAGAAGTGACAAAAACCGGGGAAGCGTAGAGGAGCATGTATGTCCCCACACAGCATTCAAGAGTGAGTGCCCAGAAGTCAGTGCCCTTGTACCAGCTCCTAGCTTCCCTGACATTCCAGACGAACAGCCCATACCCATTTCTCAGAACTGACATCCTCACCTCAGGCAGAAAAGAGAACTCAAAATAAAGCTTCCTTACTTACATTTAGGAAATACCAAGAACTAAGATACTCTTTAAGAGAAAAAAGGGGAAAACACTCTGTGGATCTACATGAAACCATTCAAAATTTTTTTTTAAATTCTCACATAATTAGAATAACAGGGTAACTATACTCTCACTAAAACACTGGAAAGCAACTAAAAAAGGGATTTTTAAAGTGTCAAAAACAAATAGATTACTTATGTAAAAATCCAAATATATTCTATACAATTCAAATAGCTAAATATCTAATGTTATTCTAAAGTACTATGCTCTTTGATGGCTGAGTGACACATTAGAAGTGAGACATACAATGGCAATGTGAATTGCTTTAATAATATAGGGAGCACATTTTACTATGTATATCCATGTTCGATACCGATAAATAATTATACTAAGTTCAAACTTTGTATACAAAATATCATCTTGGTAATATACTTTATATCTCTGTAGCCTCTTCTTTTTTAACTAAGTACCTCGATACTTCTATAATACTGTAATCATTAAAAGAAAAAAAAATAGAGGCTTCCAGTGAAAGCAATACATTGCCAGAGAGACAACAATTTAATGATAAAACTTGAAGTGGGTGGCATTTTGCCAAATCTACGCTAGTGTGTAATTAAATAAGTTAGAAAGTAATCTTCAAGAGGTGAAATAAGTATAATCCCTACAATAAATCCCAACATAATCCCTATACCACTGAGTAGCCTCAGATTCTCCAGCAAAATAATCCATGTCTCAAACACAGATACTAGATCCACAAGAAAGTGAAGGTTACAGAACCACCAAGCAGCATAGAAAACCTCAACAACGGTATCAATAAAATCTAAATCCAAGTGAGATAATAAAAACCACATTCCATTGCCCCAACGAAGAGCACAATATACGTGTATGACTTTGGCAAAAACGTTCAAAGGCTGGGCTAATTTCAAAACTTTTAAAATTTAAAAACTGTATTTCACTGAATTTGTTAAAAATGATTCATTTAGCAATTTCATCAAGGCAATAAAGACATTCTTTTGGGTTCGGTCAAATACAAGCAAAAAGAGCAGTCCAAACACTCTCTTGAAAAATAATCTATGTCTCACACACAGGGTGGATCTTAAAGTACCTTTCCAGCTTCACATAAAGCTCAGGTTTTTAAAAAACTAGGAAGACAAAGCATGTTTTCTATGCAAAACTGAGCAAGTTTCTCTTTACATCGGTCAATGTGAAAAAAAGAAAAGCAAAGGGGAAAAGGGAAAAGGAAAACAAAAACTTCTCAAGAGCCTCCAAGGCAAAGCACATGGAGGTCAACAGGGGACTGCAAATAACCTGGTGCACCACGGCCTCGCTCAGGGCCAAGGGCTTCAGGCACCGGCAGAACAATTTCCTTGCTATCATCCCATTCTGGCTCCAGGAAGATCCAGGTTACAATGCCTCTAAAAGGAAAATGCACAGTTCTTTTCATTACATTTCCAAATCATTTCCAAATCATTTCCAAATTCAAAAATAAAGTAGTTTCAAGATCCTCATCATGATCTGAGATTTCGAATTCATTGTCTACCGCCACTGTAGTTTTCTATTAAGGGAGACTACTCGATACATTCGCGCTCTCTAGATACCATCAGCCAGCACCCGAGTCTGTCAGCTGGTAGCTATTTAAAGTAATATACAGCCCTAAAGGGCAGAAGGTTCACTATGAAATGGAGGCCTGAGACCCCCGATGAAAGGCGGAACTCGCCTTTAATCCCTGGAAGTTCAGACAATGTGCTTTGTACACAAAGAATGTGTACAAGAATTTTTAATGTTCATCTCTTCAATAATGTCATCTATTTGGATAATTAGACAGGTGGCAGTTGGGAAATAAAAATTATAATTCATAAGGAAAAAATTCAACACTTTCTATATTCCCATAATCTACAGCCAGAAGATTCTACTGGCCATTTTAAAGGCACAAAGAGCTTTTTCTTCTACAGGGAGTGGATGGGTGGGGTAAGGACTGAGGAAGCAAAACCCAAGCAGACCTGCTTCTGAATTAGCCGACCAGGTGCAGGGGTCAGCCTTCAGCAACCTCCTAAATACGTAATGATTCAGAGAACACTTTATTAGGTGACTGAAAATAATGCCCAGCCAAGTTCATGTTTCGAAACCATGTCCTTCCTGAGGAACATGCAGCATGGGACAAGAGTGCAGCCACTTCAGGAGGCCAAGTCTCACGAGGACAGATGTCTACCTACAGCCCAAGCCTGTGGGACATACAGCAAAGTCACACAGGGCTTTGGAGAAAGCTCTCAAAGGTTTCTAAAGGTGTTTTCCAACTTTCCTCAGCTACCTGGATTAAGAAAACTTACAGCCAAAATTAAAACACAAATTTTAATAACACCTACAAACATGTCAAGATAAATCAAAATTGAAGGTGCCGTTTTCCGTCATGAGCGAAAAACTGGGAGTCTTCCCAGGAGGGCATTTGCACCCGTAACCTGAACGTGAATCCAAGTCTCTGGGCAGTGGGCGAAAGCAGAGAACGTTCACACTAACCCCGTGGGACACCAGCCACGCTTCGGTGTGCGACACTAGCTTTTCCAATGCGTGCCAGTGCATTCTGAGCGGACCTCCCGAGTCAGCTCTGCTCCAGGCTCCTGCCATCCATCCACTTAGCATCCCAACTGGAATTCTCTGCATATTCAGAGCAAACCTGCTTGAACACTTGAACCATGATGCATCTTCACTAATCTCACCAATAACCGGTCAATACACTTACACAACGAACCACTTGTGCTTACAAATACAGCTCCCCGAAGTCACAGACCATGATCGCCCTTTGTTTCTACGTATCTTTAGTTGTATTTACTTTCTGTACATTTACATCACTTTCCTCATTTGCTTATTCTGAGCAATGAGTTCTGTGATGGCGTTTTCTTTCCAAAAAGTTTCAAGTAAATTGTTCTGTAGACAGTGAACCCAGACAATGCGTTATGCCATTCATAATAAAACCTATATATAGGCTGATTACGGGAGAAAAAAGTTCCTCTGCTCAACAGAATCAAGTTAAGCCATTACATTTCCTGGAGATTATTAGAAGCAGCAGAGGTGACTTTTAAAAATCTGCCAAATTTGGGGCTGGAGATAATTTAGCAATATTCATCAAACATTAAGATGCACTTAAGCTTTGAATTAGAAATTCTATCTCTAGGAATTTAATTTATAAACATGTGTACAGACATGTGTACAAGAATGCTCAATAAGTTCTACCTGACATGGCAAAAAGTTAAAAGCAATCTAAGTGTCCATCAGTAGGTAACTTTTTATATAAATCAGAGCAGATTCCCACAATACAATGCTGTTCACCTACGGAAAAGAGGGAGATGGCAGCTACATGCTGACAATAAATCATCTCTAACACCTATGTATGTGTGTAGTTATAGACGTATATGTCCAAAAAGAAAATATGACAGAGATTCGTAAGGGCACAATATATGGAATAACAAGTACTATTGATATTTCTGGCGAGATATATAAGAAGGTAGAATGTGGTTGGCTCTCAGGGACTAGAGATCTGAGTGTCTACAATGGGACACTTTAAGTCTTTTATACTGTGTGAAAATTTTATCACAAGCACGTGGTACATATTCCACACACAATTAAATCAATAAATAGATGGAGAATTCTCAAGTAAAACACATTTATCTTTCTAGGTAGATATCTATTTTCCCAAATGGTGGCATCATTAGATTAGAAGGTAAATGCCATCAGAGACAATCATCTTTGTCTCTGAAAGATTCAGCAGTTTGGAAGTGGCAGATGGCCTGACATTCTAACCAATCAGCCCTCAACAGAAACAAGCCTTCAGCAGCAGTGGGCGGCTGGTCAATGGTAAACTTTTCTAAAGAAGACACAAAGCCTTTTTGTTCTCCTAAGTTACTCTGTAACTAGTAACTCCAGGTTATTTAAAAAATAACTCTGTGTCCAAAAAGGCATTATACTATATAATTTAAGTCATTCTCCTTCCCAGGAAACCAGTGCTGCTATTTTCCTCCAATACCATGACATGGATGGTATGACATTCTTTGTGATGTTTATAAAATTAGCTGATGCGTGTTCACACTCCCGAAGAATATCTAGCCTGATTTCTTCAAGGCAACTGAATTATGGTTTTATCATTCGAGCTGGACTAAGTGTAGCTGGCAGAGCGAGTGCCAGCGTCTCCTGAATGGCTCAAGAGATACTGCGGGACACACAGCAATTTCGTTCACGGGTCCAAGTCACAGTAGTGAGAGAGAAAACACCATGGACCCTGTCCTGCTCGTCATGTCTGGAGAAGGCATATTTGATGTGCTCTGAAGGTCACTCTAACAAAATATTAAAGGAAAGATATCACTACAGGTAGAGCAACCACTGGACACCAAGATGGGGTTCGTTCTTATCTGGGGCTAGATCTGATAGGAGGAGCTTTATCACCTGGTGCTCTACACCAAATATTCTCAAACCAGGAATTTAAAGCACGATTTAAATCTACAATTTGTTCTGGCAGATGTTTTAACTTTAAAATTCGAGTACGAGATGGCTGTAGTAACAGAAGTTTTAAAAGCACAACACCTAATCTAGTATTTATGCATATAAAATCAGTATTGACAACAAAATCATAACCTTGGGAAGCTAACCCCAAGTGCTGTTACTATTGCACAAAACCTTTTTATTAAAACCTATTGCATAAAACCTTTATCTCTGAATAATATTACCTCAGAGATATCTTCATAATTAATTAAAGATGCATACAATAAAATTGATCCAGTTTTTAAATTATATTGCCACTTTTACCAAAATTATTGACACCCATCTTGATCACCAGAATTAATGACTGTTGGTGATGTGAACACTCATAAGTCTAATATCTATCATGACTAAGTGGACTCAAAACACAATGCATGTTATTAGGGATGCTACAGACAACATAATACTGAAAATTATGAAACTAATTTAGAAATTTTAATGCAACCTAAATGTTGATACAAAATATTCTGAAGCATACCAGCACTCTTTGACTCCTCCTATCCCATCTCTGTTTGCACTTCCAGGGCTATTGGTGGTGCCTTCTTAGATGTGGCATTTTCTAAATGCCTCTGCAATACCTTACAGCCAATAGTACAAACTCTTATAAAAAGATTATAGCTCAGAATGTCAAGAATTTAAATCAATTAGAATATAACTTTCTCCCTAGAAATTATGGATTCGATCACACTCCTGCTATGATAGTCTGAAGAGTGATATAGAACCTGCTCAATAATATGGGGAAGTAATAACTGACGTAAGAACTAGATGACTCATCTGTATCATTACATTCCAGCCCTGTCATATCTTTCATGGCGTCAAGTGACTTGGCTAGTGATTTCATCTGTCACACTTATCTAAATGCTTGACCTAGAAAAAGGCACACTTGAACCCCTGTCTGGACCTTGTTTTTCATTTGTAAAATGATCCCGTGACCTGCAGCAAACACTCAAATACTCTCAGGCAGAAGGACATCCACTAGGACTACATCACTGATTGGCCAGTAGTTTCAACAAAATTCATCGATGATTTTATTTATGGCACAGTTAGGACTTTCATACAATTCTATGAAATACCAGGAGCGCGTTGGGTTTTCTAGGACTGAAGTTGAATGTTCTACTACGTTTTCATCTATTTCAAAATCATTAATAAAAACTCTGAAAAATATTACTATTATACAAGAGAATTTTGAGAAGCATGTGTATGTTTTCATAATATGTCTGCATATTTTCACCAAAATGTTCATAACCCATTAAGTGTTAACATTGGCTATCATTAGCAGCAAATTTAAAAATGTAAACAAATTATTAAAATGTACTTATCACTGATTATTAAAAGGCAAAATTATATAACAAAATATCCATCTCATCAGTGAAGCGGTCCCCAAAGTTGCAGCACTTTTTCTGTCCTGTCCATTGTGCGTCCCAGAGACCTCGACAGTCCCCAGTGCACAGCAGACAGCCAGAACAGAGCAGCCAGCTTCCCGGATCTCTGCCTCGCAGACCATCTCTTCATCGCCCCCTAAAACGCGAGACCCCACACAACTAGGAATCATCAGTAAGTACACCTAATTACCACTGTCTACACATCACCACGTCTTAGTACTTCTTGTGCTCTCTTATTTCCATCCTCTGGACCGCTTCAAGCCGTCCTTCCTCACTCCAGTCTCTCTATCCTCAAATATCTTCTGTACCCTGTTATCATGACAAACCAAAATAAACCATTTTCAAAAACTACTTTAATCAAAAAGTCACTTGGTTTATCTCACCCTCTATTTCCTTATCTCTAAAACTAGTATAATGGCAGCTAATTCAAATGTAACTTAATGGACTTTTTTTAGTTTTTAAACTTTATTACATTTATTGGGGTGTCATTGCTTAGTAAGACTATTTAACTTTCAGGTGTACAATTCTACGATACGTCATCTGCATACTGCATTGTGTGCCCACCAACCAAAGCTAAATCTTCACCCTCTCCACGTATTTGACCACCTATGGCTCTTTTAGGACACTTATGTCTGGCAACCTGTGTTTGGTCCACAGAAAGCACTTAATAATAATAAATGAAAAGTTCATTCTGCGTTTATTGCTTTTAAATTCAAAAGTTCTTATTACAATCATATAAGCCCCGCTGCCTTTTCTTAATGGCTCTCCACATCCCAACCCAAAATAATCTAAACTGCAATGTAGCCCTGTCCAGTCAAACCCCCTGAGATGATGGAGTTCTTTATCTTTGATGTCCAACAGAGTATAATGGCTACTGGATGCTTGAAATGTGGCTATGTGACTGAGAAACTAAACTGTGATTTTACTTAACTTTAACACATTTACACTTAAATGCAGACAGTTACATGTGGCCAGTGGCCTTGCTATCCACTCCAGGCATGATTTCCTTACAATATTCTAAAGGTACGGTTTTCTAGCTTTCTACAATTCACATTACTTTCTCTCCATTGGTAGAATTCTTTTCTCTGATATAATAGCCTCTCCTTTTTCTATCAATTCAAAATTTACACAGCCATTGAGATCCAATTCAATTTCCATCTTCTACTAAAAGCCCTGTACGGTAGCTTCAGTTCAGCAACTTCCTATCCATACTGGTCATCTCCGTCTGCTGTTTTACTACCCTGTACTTTTACTCACATGCTGCCCTGTTGATGTGTTTTACCTTCCCTCTAACACCACTAGGAAATATGCTCTTCAAGAGAAGGAGAAAAAAATTGAATTTATTGGTCCGTCAAATGTCCTGAAGAATGCTAAACACACAACCATTGCTCAACAGTTTTCACTGGCAAGAACAAAACAATTAGAATTTATTAAAATTTTACATCCTTAATGTGATTTTACAATTTTCTAAAAAACCATGATCTTGGCAGACACTTAAGACATTTACAAACTTACCAGGATAGTTAATCTAATTCAACACTCAAACAAAAAATTCTAGCGGTTATTTTAATCATCTTTCCATTTTCTGAAAGGATCCCAAGTTACTCTAAAGATTTTGTGCTTATCTGACCCATAAATTTCTCCAAAGAAAAAGAGGTTTCAGTCCTTCTGCAAATCCCTCAAGCTTAACTTGACAGAAAAAGTTAATTTAAATGTATTTTTTGAGTCACACTTTAAAATTTAAAAGAAAGTGCTGCCCTCTTGTGAAATGAGGTAGAAGATTTATCATTTCACTGACAGTTGAGTAAATATTGCAAAGGGATTAAAAGTTAAAATTTAACATTAAAACTAAACAGAGTTTATCGCAAAGCTGTATGATTTCTCCTGAGGTCTCTCCCTCATGCTCTTGATTAATTTTTCAACCAAATGAAGAACGGATCATCAGGGTAAACTGTTCACAAGTGTACTATACCTGAAAAAATAATGAATACTGCAACACTGTCACTATAATAGAAGTAAAAATTGTAGCTTTTAATATTGTATCTGAGGAGACTATGGGAGGACAGCCAGTGAAGAAGCAGACCAGTCAATGACAATGTGGGAAGTTACAAGTCAACTCACTTTCTGACCTCTGGCAAGAGTTTCACCTGCCTTCAATCCACTTATTTACATATAAAGTATTTTAATAATACCACAAACTACATAGATTTGTGCTGAGATTCAATGAAACAGCAGAGGTAAAATAATTAGTAAGTGCTTATTAAAGATAATTGAAGCAATAGCAATAATATTATCATAAATACAATTATATTCATGCAGGCATTAAAACAAATACAGTCCCTCAGAAAGCCTAACAATTATAATATAATCTGTCCTTTACTTGGGCATCTATTATGTGGCACATGTATGAGGTACAGTGAAAAAAGACATAAAAGTATTTACTTTGAAGAAGCTTCCGTTCTGAGCTATCCATGGAAATACAGGGGGAAAAGAAGCATGCCATAATCTCATGAAGAACCAATGTGAGCAGATTTACAATTGAGACATGACTACTGCAAATCCAATAGGCTTCAAGGATCTAATGAGACAGAGTAGTTCACTAAAACTTTGAGTGACGAACAGCAGATTACCTCCTCAATTCTAAGGAGATCAAGGATGAGAACAAAGCCCCACAAATTGTTGTTAAGCAATAGTGTTTCCGCTTTCCATGGAGTGTGCCTTCTCAGGATGCGCTTTCCCTCCTGCCCTCTCCGAGACTGGAATGGAAGGGAGATGAGAAGGGGGCGGGACAATACAGGACAGTAAGGACAGACTGAACCACCTTGACCATTTCCCCAGTTAGCAAACGCAAGTCATTCACTAGTTTGCGTTTACCCACCACATTGTGACATTCATGTAAACAGCCACCATTTATATATGAATATTAGGAACAGGTGCACCTGTAAAAGAAGGTATTTAAAACTGGGGGCATTCTTTCATTGGATTCTCAACACTTTAAGGGAGTTGTCCATTTGGAGTAATCTTGAGGGCATTGTTTTGTAATGTAGAAGATATTTTGTCAAATTAAAAGCCACCAATGATATTTCTGCAGTTTGAATTTTTACGTGTCAGAGGGTTTCTTAACTTTCAAAAACATCCATGTCTTGATTGGAATTATAATGGAGAATAAAGAAATGTCTGGATAATGAGATGAAAATTGCCTTAAGGAATAGTTTGGATGTTCTACTTAGTAATATAATATATTTTGGGTACAGCTTCCTTTCAAGAAAAATCTCTTTTACAACAACCTGTAAAATGCAGGAAGGGGAATGGTCGTCAAGGAGCATGTATAGGGGACCCATGGACAAAGTCGAAGGGGGTAGGATTGAGAGTGGGAGGTGGGAGTGGGTGGGGCAGGGGAAAGTGGTGGTGGGAAAATGGAGACAACTGTACTTGAACAACAATTAAAAAGTTAATTAATTAAAATTAAAAATGCAGAAATGACAATCATGCTGTTCTATTATTCTAATTAGTTGCCTCTCTGCTCAAATACCAGATAGCCACAGAAAAACCTAGTAACATTTTTGGTGAGCTAAGAAAAAAGTTTCCAATTAAATGCTAAGGAGAGAATATTATCATGCACATTATTTATAGTATTTTAAGTTAAATAATGCTTTGACTTTACTGGGCTTATGCAAAAGAAATGTTGACTCATCATACATGTATGAGAATTCTTCCAACAAATAATGAAGGTTCAAAAGATAGGAAAAGATATGCCTCAATAACTTTTCCGGCTGAACAGAATTACATTACATTGTAACCACTAATTTTCTTAATTTTGTAGGAGAGATGGAAGAAGTTTGACAAAGTGAACTGTTAAGTACAGTAAACAGAAGTCGTTGACCTAAGTCTTGTTATCATCTATTTAATCAGGTAAAACAGGTCTGTTCAATGACCCATATTAAGATCAACGAGAAAAAGTTTTCAAGTTCAAAGGATAAGAGAAATGGGCCCCTGGAGTGTGTGCTGAATAATCAATTTTCAATAACGGTGTGTTGATTCGATATGATGGACCACCGAACACCATTTTGACATAAATTTTTTTGAAGAAGGTAATTTCTCCCTCCGCTCACTAGCAGTCAATGTTTCTGTGGCATCCCCCACTTCCTGGCAAAGTCAGACCCATGCTCAGGAGTAGCTCAGAACACTCAGAGCTCGCCCACCCCTTCACACCCCACCCCTTTGTGCTACCGAAGTCATAACAGGAATTCCTCTATGATTACTTTAAAAAATAAGCTACAATTCTATTGCTCCAATTATATAATGATAGTTATTTTTTTTAAATAAAACACTATGCAAAAATATAACTAACAACCTGTTAGGGAAAAATAAAAATCAGGTCTCTAAAAATAAATGTACGACTAATATATAACTAAATGTATATTTACATACATACCTAGTTATAATTTTTTCTTTATTTTTCTAGCTTTTTATTA
>VMDR010014767.1:0-23106 GCA_007922815.1 Macrotus californicus | reverse complement strand
TTTGTTTATGATGGCCATTCTGACTGGTGTCAGGTGGTATCTCATTGTGGTTTTAATTTGCATCTCTCTGATGGCTAGTGATGCTGAGCATCTTTTCATATGTCTCTGGGCCCTCTGTATGTCCTCCTTGGAGAAGTGTCTGTTCAAGTCTTTTGCCCATTTTTTAATTGGGTTTTTGGTCTTCCTGGAGTGGAGTCGTATGAGTTCTTTATATTTTTTGGAGATCAAACCCTTGTCTGAGTCATCATTGGCAAATATGTTTTCCCATATAGTTGGTTCTCTCTTCATTTTAATGCTGTTTTCTTTAGCCGTGCAGAAGCTTTTTAATTTGATGAGGTCCCATTTGTTTATTCTTTCTTTATGACCCTTGCTTTAGGGGACACATCACTGAGGATGTTACTGTGTGGAATATCTGATATTTTCCTGCCAATGTTTTCCTCTAGGACTTTTATGGTGTCATGATGTATATTTAAGTCTTTTATCCACCTTGAATTTATTTTTGTGTATGGTGTAAGTTGGTGGTCGAGTTTCATTTTTTTGCAAGTAGCTGTCCAAACCTCCCAACACCATTTGTTGAAGAGACTATTTTTACTACATTTTATTCTTCTTCCCCCTTTGTCGAATATTAATTGACCATAGAGACTTGGGTTTATTTCTGGGCTCTCTGTTCTGTTCCATTGGTCTATGTGTCTGTTCTTATGCCAGTACCAGGCTGTTTTGATTACAGTGGCCTTGTAATACAGTTTGATATCTGGTATTGTGATCCCTCCTGCATGATTTATTTATTTTTAGAGAAAGGGGAAGGAAGGGAGAAAGAGAGAGAGAAACATCAATGTGTGGTTGCCTCGCACGTGCCCCCTACTGGGGACCTGGCCTGTAACTTAGGTATGTGCCCTGACTGGGGATCTAACTGTCTGCTCTTTGGTTCACAGGCTGGCACTCAATCCACTGAGCCACACCAGCCAGGGCAAGACTCTTGATTTTAATATTCACCTCCAATCTAATATCATTCCTGAAATTACTTTATCCACATCTTTCTTTAGATTATTAGGGAACCAAAAAAAAAGATACCCAGGATATTGTCTTGCCTTAAAATCTGTTTCTAAGAAAATGCACACTTGACTGGAAGACATTGTTTCCAGCTGTACTTTTGCACTTTCTCCTTGGAAGTTCTATGAATACCCTCTGATTTCTTATTGCTTTCACCTGAGGCCTTGTTCCAAAGGTGCTTTCACTTCCTCCTTTCTCACAAGCCAACCCTACGCTTAGCAGAAGGACCTAGTAGTCTAACCTCTCCTCTCAATCATCTCATCCTCTGTGGTAAGGTCTCGAATTGAGTCCGGTTTACTGTGACAATCACTCCTCACATATATCTAGGTTTTGTGCAGTTTTTATTTTGAGACATCTCACTCTGAAGCTTATTCCTTTCCTTTACCATGATTTAAGTCATTTTTATTACAGCAATTTCTTTCTTCTTTCCTTGAAATGCACTTGGGCTTTTCTTTCTTCAAAAGTTCTTTGCTGACAGTGTGCCTCTGCTAGTCACCATTTATTTCATTTTGGTTTAACTGTCTGTTGTCTTGCAGTCTTAAATTAACACTTTTAACCCACTGTGCTTATCCTTTAACAATCTTTCCTTGAATTCCTTGAAATTTGACTGATGCACCCAGCATTTGCTGAAATGGCCATCATCAATAAAGTTATTCTTCCTAGATCTTGCTTCTGTTCTCAATGTTTCTGTAGAATTTGGTACAAGCAAGCTGGAAACTCTTTACCAAATCTAATTTTTTTCTTGATTTTTATAACAACATTAGTAAAGTTTGCTCCTGCCAACTTTGGCCATTCCTTTAATATTTCTTAAAGATTAATCCTAAGAGTTCTAATTTTCTATTTCTACAATAGCTGTCTCATAGTTCAGCTCTAACTTCTGTGACAGTCACTTTAAAATCATGATTTTGTTCCCCAGCTCTCATGTGGTGCATTTCCACTTGGTTTTCAAGTCACCATTTTTTAAAGATCTAGAACTGAAATCATTCAGAAGTTGTATTTTATTTAATGATTTTTTTCTAGTATGTAGCAACTGCCTGCTACTTGGTAGGCACTCATATATTTGATATAAGAGTATTAGAGGAAGGCTTTATTAAGCAGCTACTATAGTGTCTGATAGACAACAGGATAGGTACTTTAGATGTTTTATTTAATGTTCTCAAAGATCCCTTGAGGACAGGCTCTGGGAAAACCCTGATGATTGCTTAACCCAACCTTTATTCACAATTCCTTTTTCTTTATCCCCATTCTAGCCCCGGTTGGCCAACTAATGCAATTCTGGATAATAAAGTATGAGTGAAAGTTTAAAAGATGGATTTTCCACAGAGGCGTTGGGTTTTCCCAAGAAAAAGAGACATACTTAGCTCATATGTCCCTTTGCCCTGTACCCTTCCCCTTGCTGCTTACCAAGAACATCGATGTAATCACTAAAGATGCTGTAGTCACCTGAGGCCCATGAAGCCACAAACATGAGAACAAAAAAAAAATGACTAATGACTATGAAAGAGAAAGACAGAAAAATCTAGGTCCCAAACAGCTTCTAATTTCTCTTTCTCAGATATTACTTTTTAAGTAGTTGGTATTGTCATTTGCCTGGTAGCTGTGCCCAGTTCTTGCATTTTACTTGACTACCCCAGCATCTCATATTTGGATTTCTGCCTTTATTCCTAAATCAATGTGACTTCAGCCTCTCGTCATAAAAATTCATCCTGGTTACTACTGCCAGGATAAACTTAAAGAGCTCTGTAGTAATGTTAAAAATACAAATGGAGGTGTTAACTAATGCTAAGTTGATAATCATATTGTAGTATATAAATGCATCAAGCACATTGTACACATTAAACTTTACAATATTGCTTATCAATTATATCTCAATAAAAATTACATGTAAAATGTATGTCTATGTCACTAGCAAAAAATAAATACTGTTTTAAACTCATATACAGTTTCTACATACAATAATTTATATAGAACTTCTGCACTGTGTATTCACTTATGAATTATGCCATTTAGTCTTTAAAAAACTGTGTAAAATATATTTTATTATCATTATTACTCATAAACTGAGACTTACAAATGGTCAAGCCCATAGTCACTACCAGTATGTCTGAATTAGAAATAGAATCCAGCCCTGGCTGGTGTGGCTCAGTGGATAGAGTGCTGGCCTGCAAACCAAAGAGTTGCTTGTTCGATTCCCAGTCAGGGCACTCTCCTGAGTTGTGGGCCAGGTACCCAGTTGAGGGCGCACAAGTGGCAACCACACATGGATGTTTCTCTCCCTCTCTTTCTCTCTCACTTACCCTCTCTCTAAAAAGAAATAAATAAAATATTTAAAAAAGAGAAATAGAATCCAGTTCCCTTGCTATCAAATTTGGTGCTTTTAAAAATTCATTACTGTTCTCACATTGTTTTCAATTTATTTACTTTTGCTTAATATTGTATTGGAGTTGTTAACATTGTGATATATCAAATACATTTTAAATAAATTTTTTCCATAATCTTTCTCCATCTTCCCATCCTCCACATGTAACTTTTCCTTGACTACCCAAAATATCTCCCCACTTTAGTCAGACCAGTTTAAATATAGATTCACAAGCCTGTTTATGCTTTTTCAGGCTTGCTATTAATCTTTTTTATATTAAAAATTAATTGATTTTTTAGATAGAGGAAGAGAGCATTGATTTGTTATTCCACTTACTTATGCATTCATTGGTTGCTTCTTGTATGTGCCCCAACTGGAGATCGAACCCACGACCTTGGCGTTTTGGGACATGCTCTAACCAACTGAGTTACTACTGGGTTACCAACTGAGAAAAATTTCTTTCTTTTCTTTTCCTCTCCCTCCTTTCTTCCTTCCCTTCTTCCCCCTCTCCCTCCCTTCCTTCCTTCCTTCCTTTGCTTTATTTCTTTCTTCAAATTGATGAATGACTAATGAATTATGAACATCCTACATTTTATTATAAATGCCCCATACCAAACTGCCTGATAAATCATCAGTCTCGTTAGCTGACTGCAGCCTTGTATGATCTTGTTTATGATGTGTTTTTTTCCTATTGCATTTTGCTTGACTACCAAAAATGCCAAGTGTTGTATTTTATTTACCACTCTGGAGAGCAAGACTGCAGAAATGAAGGCAAACAGCTAAAGTGAAGGCACATGTCAAAGGGCCACAGTTAGAACTAAAAAACATAATCCCAGGGAGCAACTGTATGTGCCCCTGTGACACCTGGCAGTCCGCAGCAGCCACCCCATCAACTGTATTAACGTCAAATACAGAGACCTGGAACCGCACAGTAAAACAATGGCTATATTGCAGGAGTGTAATCAAGGTATCATCTTATAAAGAACTTTTATTTAAAAATAAAATTCTGTTTAAAAATACACCACACAGATGGAGGAGAAGAGCAAAAAAAGAAACCCCCAAAAACAAAAAAAAAAAACCCAAAGCCAACAAATTCTAAAAATTTCACCATTGTCTAAGACTTAATGGAGTGAACCCGACCCATAGGCTAGATGGAAAACTACCCTAGCAGTCTCTCTTCAGTCCTTTTCCTGTAACCTTGACCACAATGTCTGTTAGGAAACGGCCACTTGACAAGAGGAGCTAGCTAGGAAACACTGATATCATAATATTGCCATATTATTAAAGTCCATTGCCATAGTTTTGCCAAAGATTTTCATAATGAGTGAATATAAACATCATAAAAGAAACATAAGAACAAGTTCCTCCAGTGTTATGTGTGAATGTCTGTACCTCCAAGCCTTGACTCTTGAAACTCAAGAGTGTCAAGACAGAGAAGCTGGATCAGTGACAGAATGCTGTCAGAAAATGGCTCATCTAGCCTAGATGTGCTCCATTTTAAACCTACAGTGAGGAAATTTCCAAAAGGGTTTTCAGTTCAAAAAAATTAAATGGGGCTATTACATGTGGCTGCACTTGACGGCATGGGTACATAAATGTAGCATGATGTATGGAAACCTGGAATTGTTTGAGACAAGCATGTTTTGAGTTCTAGCTCTGTCTCTAGGTGGCTTATGTGATTGGGATGACAGTCTTTTACTTTTTATTAGAATCAGCAAACATTTATGGAAATTAACTATGTGCAAGGTGATGTGTAAGATGAGATGGAATGAGAGGAGAGGATACAAGCAAAAAATTTATATAAAGGAAGACAGTAAAAGTGCTATCAAAAAGTTGTTATGCAAGCAATAATCATCCAAAGACTGAGAGAAAAAAGTTAATATCATACAATGGGCTGACTTCATTATGGCTAATTTGACTAACCATGGCCAGATCCTATGTTGGAAGCAGTCTAGTTCCCTTCAATACTGGCAGCTTTATTGTTGCATGAAGCCTAGTTCTTGTCTATTTCTATATCAACATGGTGGTCCCAATTTTCTTGTGTTTTCTCTGAAAAAGTGTTTATTCATCTCATGCCTTCAGTTAGGTATTTTTAATAAGGCTTTATATTCTCCAAGTGCAGAGATAACCAAATTGGTTTTCTTTTTCTGTTTGGTGTAGATGCTAATTAAACTCACTAGCCTTCTTCTTGGAATCTAGACTTTCAGGAGTTTCAGAAAACTCTTGAAATTATATGAGAAATTCCCAAACCTATGTATATGTGCATCATCTGAAATAATACCCAGTATTGTTTTTTATCTCTTTCTCTGACAGATTTGTTTTGATAAACATTTTAAGAATTACTCTAGTGGCAATTTTCCATGTTTCTCCAGCAGCAGGTGGAATATTTCTCAGTTTTACTAGATATTAGCTATTGCTTTAGCATTCATGTTGACATATAGTCACACATAGGCATGCTTATGGGAGTTCACTGTCACAGTATTTATTATGACTGTGTCTTGTTATATCACTTGAATTGTTCAAGTCCATGGTGTGTATGTGGGTATGATCAACATACCCCCCTTTTTAATCATGTGTGAAGGAGATGTGGAAATGCCTCCTTTGTTCACAAACCCAGAGCAGTCTGGAGTTCAGTCCATCATTCACATGTAGCTGAAGTCTGAAGGCGTTGAAGACAATCAGTAAGGCTCTTTGTCAGCAGTCTTGATGCCTAGAAGCAAATTGTTGGGTACAATTTCCAAAGTGGTTTGACGTAGAGGTATTGAGGATGAAGAAGCTATTTATCCTCAATCCATCAAACTTCATTTTGGGGGGCTCTGACCTCAGGAGAAGGTGTCATCGCCTCATTGATTCTGGAAATGTTGATTTCAAGATGTCTATTAAGTGTTCAGTAGAGATCCCAATTAGACAGCTGAAAATATGAGATTAACACATAGAAAGAGATCTAAACTGGTGATCTAAAGTTGAGAGTCATCATCATATAAAGCCATTGGCTAAGTGAAATCAACTATGAATTAGCATTAATAAATAAAAGAAGTCCAAAGACCTCTTCTGAGGAATGCTGGAGACTTTCTGAAAAAATGTTTTTTAAAGGACTCAGTAGACATTAAACATCCAGAACTGAAAAATGATGAAGGTACAGCAAAAGAACCTAAGCAAGAGCCCCCAGAAGAACTCAGCTTGCTTCTCTCTCTCTCTCTCTCTCTCTCTCTCTCTCTCTCTCTCTCTCACACACACACACACACACACACACACACACACACACTGCAGTCCTGACCCTGGTTTGTGATGAAATCTAAAATGTTTCAGTCTCTCTCTGAGGTCCTGACCCTCCACACTAACTTCCTCTTCTCCTGTGGAATGGCCAATGAAAGAATTATCCCTTTGACCTACACATCCTCCACTCTATTATTTTCTTTGGGAGAATTCAGTGATCTGCCACAGGATAGAGACCTTGGGGCTTTGAGTCCATAATCCACTTCAACTGCTGGACCCTACAGGGCCATTAAATCTGGCATTTGCCTCCTTCCAGGGCTCTCTACCCTTAGGATATTTAAGTGGCATAATCTAACTCAAAGATCAATACATTTTTTTTCATTCATTCCTGGAATAACCTCATCCTAGACTCTGCAAAAGTTTTAATATCACAGCAGCAAACAAATCTCCAGTGAATTTAGTGTTTGCTGGTGGAACACAGATAGACCTTCAGTTAGACCAAGCATCTCTTCCCCTCCAAAAGAACTCTAATTTCTTAAGACACTAAATTTCTTTGAAGTATAGGTTAAAACTGATTTCTAGTTTACAATGTTTCTAGAGAGTTTGTTTAACTTTCTCAATTTAGTGAACTCACTCACATGTGCTGTGGATATTTGGCTCTCATGGTCTGTCCAGCACTGCAAGGCAGTATCCCCAACTTCCCTCTACGTTTCCAAAAGTTACTGCAGCCCTGGATGTGTTGATTCACTTTCTTATGTAATACAGATTTAGTAGGTAGGTGGTCATGGAACCTCAGATGTTAATAAGAACTCCTCAAATCCAAAGTTTCACCATCAAGTCCAAAATACAACCCATGGAAAGCTGAGCTGCTTCTGTATTCATCTGCACATTATTACTTTAAAAAGAAACACCGATCTGGCATCCAAAAGATGGAGAAAGCCATTTATATCTAAGTCAGAGAACATGTGTGAAATGGGGATTACACTGCACAAAACAGTGTAGATGAGCTTTAAAATCCTGCACCAACTATTTCCAAAGGTGGCAAGTCAAGAATTTTCTTGATAATGTGCAACAAAAAAAATAAACAAACTTCTCCAAACAAAAACAAAAGTAAAAAAGAGGTAAAAACAGAGAAACAAACATAAAAAACAATAAAATATCACAGGTAAGATTGATGGGGCTGCTATAATCATCACTTTCCATGACAATTTTTGTTTACAAAAATATTGTCTCACTATCCTTATTGATTTGTGATATAGTAAGCAAATGTTATACATTTGGACTTAAGAAAATACATATTAAGTTACATTAAATACTTATTATCACTATTGGATGAAAAATTCTATTTAAAAATGTCTGAAAATCACATCTTTAGATCTTTTGTTTCTATTTCTATGTGATTGTCATCAAAGTTCTCATTATTTTTACTACATGAAAATGGACAACAATAATTTATTTGGGCCAAGTTTATAATAAATTAATACTAAGAGGTGAACTACATTTGTATTGGTTTCAGAAATCTCTGGAATGGCTTGTTTTTGTTGGATCTCAGTGACCATGGGAAGGTCTGTACCATTGTCTCGCCTGTTCTTCAGGTCCCTGCTGTAGTACAGCCCATGCTTCTTCTTCTTCTTTCACAAAAGTGCCATTACCTCCAAGCTGAATGACTGATGCCTGCTAGGGTAGGGCAAGGGTTTGAGGATCTGGTGTCAGGTTGTAAACTGCGTGGATAATGAGGAAGTAGATAATGAGACTATGTCACTCAGCCACCACGACGTGAGGAAACCTAACAAGTCATTGGGGAGGCCACGTGTAGGTGTTCTGGTCAGCAGCCCCAGCTGAGGTTCCAGCTGACAGCCAGCCTCAGCCACCAGACACATGTGTGCATGGGCTTCCACATGCCTGCACTCTCCAGATGGTCAGGGACCTGCAGCCTGGATCCTGCTCAGCTGAGTGCCCGGGTGTCACGGAGCAGAGGCAATGCGTCCCCACTGGGTATTTTCCAAAGTTTGACTCACAGAATTTACAAGCTTAATAAATGGTAGGTGTTTTATACTTCTACGTGTGGAGTGTTTTTTTCCTTAGTGTGGAAATAGTGACTGGAACAACCATTATCATCACACATATACCACTATTGATCAAAACCTATCTTCTGTTCATTGGTGCAACTAATATGAGAATCCTATGATTCTACAGCTGTACATCAGAAATGAAAGACTTGAGTCCCCCCAAATAGTATGACTCTGAACAGATGAAATTCCCTTTGAATAAGAAAAAGTTTCTAAAAATTATGAAGAGTGTTTTCTTTCAGAAAAAAACCTAACCAATTTGTAAAAAAGTTTTCAAGCATGAGGTTATTTCTTTGATAGTGACCTTGTTGCTTCCCTTGTTTGTACCAAGTCCTTCAGCTTCCAGACATTTTTGATAAGGGGAACTTCTAAAATCACTGAATTGAAGCTTGTGGCTGAGGTATCGAGATAGCTTAGGTGGCCAGTTTTGAGCTCCTTTATTATTGCAAAGTTGAAAGAAACAGCTTTACTTCTACCAGTAGGGTCTTCTGCCACATTTAACTTGTACATTTCTAAATCACTTACATATTTTAAAGGATTAAAATTAAACACAAGATTAAAAAACTTTCCTCTTGGCTTCAAAGGGAGAACCAAAATCTCCACAGAGCCTAACTGACAGCCTCCTTTGCTGTTTGGAAAGGGCGGGGGGAGGGGGTGGGTAGGGGAAAAGCCTAGCTTGAAGCATTTCTTTAGTTCCTAACCTCTTGTTTTCCAGCTAGTGTTGTCCTGGAGTAAACATTGGAAAGTTGAGATAAATTGTGATGTTTACCTTAGCTTTACTCAAACTGAAAGTGACATTTAAGAAATTGATACTGAATACTTGTCCATTTCTGAACTTGGCTCTCACTGCAGTCCTTAGGAGGGTGGTTAATTTAACATGTTGTGGCAGACTTAATTTTGTTGCCATAACAGTAACTTTCCCCTAATAAATTTTTCTCTCTGTAGATTTTAACACTTCAAAAGATGATGCAGCATACCTTTAGCAAACCAGAGGATGATAAGGTTTCATGCACGCAGTGGATCCAATGATTCCTTCTGAACCCCAACATATAATTATGGAGGCAAGACCAGGGAACTTTCAACATGCCTGCTCCTGGCAGACCTGAACGTGGGGAGAAATGTCAAGTTGGGGTTGAGGTTCAAAGTTAGGAGCTTGTTTCCAGCTCTGCAGCTGCTATAATCACACAATTTTGTACATTGAAACCATTTATCTTTTGCCAACTGTAGTAATTAATTTTGTCTTCAGTCAGTGAAGGGGGGATTGATCTTCTCCTTATGAATAAGTTTCTCACGCAAATGTTTTCCAGTGTTGAAATGTCGGATAGCTTTTCTCCTGTTTTACAGGTATTTACTGGAATCTGAGCTCATAAGTCTCTAAATCCATGACTAATGCAAGTTAGAACGCAGTTTATTGATGATGTCCATTTTCCTCCTTAGGGATCAAAGCCATTCGAAGTACATGCTGTTTACAGCTCTTAAATTATCTCTAAGCCTATTTCCATGTAATGCAAGAATAGCTACCTACACAGGTGAGTTCTGTTAGCTGCACAAATAAAATAGAATCTTTTTTAGGATTGCCTTTCCTTTAAAAAACTTCTTATAAACTCAGAGTCCATATGCTTAAGGGAGTTCCTTAACCCAAATACAACCCAGTGGTTTTGTGGGGTTAAGTTAGTATTAAAAAAGGTCTTGCCACTGAGCAGCTCTACTTCAATTTCCAAAAAGCCTGAGCCATACCTTCCAATATTCTACCTCTTAAGTTTATTTACTTTGGTTTAGTATGAGTGCCTTTTGATATAATTTTCTCCCAAAGTGAGGAGACATTATTGTGTGAGAGAGAGAAAGACAGAGAGACAGAGAGAGAAGGAACAACTTTAAAGGACATGAGGAAATGTCTATAAACTGAATCTGTTTTATAATCATATTTTTAACTTTTCAATAACAGTTAACATACAATATTTTATTAGTTTCATGTGTACAACCTAGCAATTAGACACTTACATCACTTAAAAAGTGATCTTTATATTTTTATAACTGGCAATATAAATACCTTAACCTCTCCCCTTATTCACCCATTCCCCCTAACGACCAGCTTAATTCCCCCAACTGGCAACCCTCACGTGGTTCTCTGTATCTTTGAGTAGGTTTCTGTTTTGCTTGTTCATTTATTTTGGTGTTTTAGATTTTACATATATGTGAAATCACATGGCATTTATCTTTCTCTGTTTGACTTATTTTACTTAGCATAACCCGCTCTAGGTCCATCCATGTTGTTCTGAATGGCACAATTTCATTCTATTTTACATTTGAGTAATATTCTATTGTGTATATGTTTCATCTCTTTATTATCCATTTATATACCAATATACTTAGTTTGCTTCTATGTCTTGACAATTGTAAATAATGCTATAATGAACATAGGGATGCATATGTCTTTTCAAATTAGTGTTTTGGGTTTCTTTTGTTAAATACCCAGAAGTTAAATGGCTGAATCCATCTCTGTCTCATTATAGCCTTTGTTTTAAAGTCTATTTTGTCTGATGTAAGTATTGCTCTCTCAACTTTCATTTTCCATTTCCCTTCTCATGAAATATTTTTGCTTTCAGTTTGCTTTCACCCCTTTACTTTCAGTTCTGTGTATCTTTCCATCTGAAGTGAATCTCTCGTAGGTGGCATATGTGAGTCTTGTTTTTTTTAATCCATTCAACCACTCTATATCTTTATTTATTTGTTTATTTATTTATTTATTTATTTTTAGAGAGAGGAGAAGGGAAGGAGAAAGAAAGAAAGAGAAATATCAGTGTGTGGTTGCCTCTCATGTGCTCTGTACCAGGGACCTGGCCCACATTCCAGGCATGGGCCCTGGTTGAGAATCAAATGGGTGACCCTTTGGTTCATAGGCTGGTGCTCAATCCACTGAGCCACACTTACCAGGACACTCTATATCTTTTATTGGAGTATTTAATCTATTTACATTTAAAGTAATTATTGACAGGTATGTAGTTATTGCCACTTTAGGACTCATATTTTTAATCTGCATTTTCTTTCTTTTGTCTGTTTTAAGAAGTCCTTTTAACATTTCTTGTAATATTGGTTTGGTGGTGAACTCCTTTAGCTTTTTCTTGTATTGGAAGCTCTGTATCTGTCTTTTGATTTCAAATGATAGCTTTGCTGGCTAGAGAAAACTTGGTTGCAATTACTTGTTTCTCATCACTTTTAATATTCTGTGCCAATCTTTCTGGCCTGCAAAATTTCTATTGAGAAATTGCTGACAGTCCTATGGTAAGACTTGTAAGTAACTAATTGCTTTTCTATTACTGCTTTTAAGATTCTCTCTTTGTCTTTAACTTTTGTAATTTTAATTTTTAATTGTCTTGGTGTTGGTCTCTTTAGGTTCGTCTTGTTTGAGATACTCTAAACTATATGGACTTGTATGTCTATTTTCTTTGTCAGGTTAGATAACTTTTCTGTCATTATTTCTTTAAATAGTTTTTCAATTCAATGTTGTCTCTCTTCTCCTACTGGTACCCCTATGATGCAAATGTTGCTATGCTTGATGTTGTCCCAGAAGCCTTGTAAACTATCCTCATTTTTTTGAATCTTTTTTTCTTTTGTTGTTCTGATTGGGTGTTTTCTGCTCGCTTGTCTTTTAAATTGTTGATTGATTACTCTGAAACATAATCTGCTGTTGATTTCCTCTAATGTATTCTTCATTGCAGTTATTATATTCTTTACCTCTGATGGGTTCTTTTCTATGTTTTCTATCTCTATTTTATGTTTTCTATTTCTTTGTTGAATTTCTCAATGAAGTCATCTATTCTTTTCCTAAGTTTATTGAGCATGTTTATACCTAGTGTTTGAACTCTGCAACTGGTAGATTATTTATTTCCATTTTGTTTAGTTTTTTTTTTCTGGAGTTTTGTTCTGTTCTTTCATTTAGGACATGTTTCTTTGTCTCCTCATTTTGGCTGCCTCCCTGTGGTTTCTTTTTCTTTTTTTCTATATATTAGGTAGAGTTTCTATATCTCCTGCTCTTGGTAGAGTGGGTTTATATAGTAGGTGTCCAGTGGGACCAGCTGCACAGTCTCCCTAGCCACCTGAACTGAGTGCTCCAGGTGTGTCACTTGTGTGGATTATGTGTGCCCTCCTTTATAGTTGAGCCTTGATTGATGTTGGCAAGTCAATGAGAGGGAATGACCTTCAGGCTGATTATTTGTGAGAATTAGCTGTGATTACAGTGGAGGAACTCTTGTGCAGGGGTTGACTCTATGGAGCAGGAGTCATCTCACTGGGGCTCTGGTGTTTGCTGAGTCTGCCCTTTGGGTGTGTCATTTGTGGAGGTGGCTGGGTGATGCTCTCGTGTGGTCTGAAACTACCAGGTATTTTGGTTCTAGGGCCTTTTAGGAGGAGCTCTGGTACAGCCTACTTTCAGCTGCTGCCTGTACCCTATCCAGGGTCACTTTGGTATGAGCTACAAAGTGATCTGCAGATGGTTGTCACTTGTCCTGGTCTTGGAAGTGCCTGGGAGGGGATAAGCTGTGAACCAAGGCTGTATGAATGTTAATTCTAGGCTTGAGGCCTCTTTGCAAAAAGTACAGGCACATCAAGACCAGAATGCTGCTTGTTTGTGGTTTGTGAACCTTTGAGAGATTTTTGGAAAGCTTGTAGCACAAGCCAAGATAAGCAGTATGTATGGAAAAGCCACTAGAAGAGGCTTGGGTTAGCCTGCCAGTTGGGTGGGGTGGGGTCTCAGGGAATCACCATAGCTGGGCAAACTGTATCAGCCAGGTTGATGGAGATTCAGATGTGGTTTAGGCCAGTGCTTGCAGGCTGGGTAGGGGGAGGGATCATCAAAGTAACTACAGCCTCTGTCAGCTCTTCTGTCTGAGAGGGAGCTGCCCCTGCAGTTCTTACTCTGAAGTTAGGCAATTCAGTTTCTCTTCCTATGTCTCTGCTGCTTTTTGAGATGCTTCTGCAGAGCTGGAGCTCTGAGTGAGTTGGTGTATCAGCAAGTCTGTGCATAGGGCCTTTAAGAGAAACACCTCAGCCATAATCCCTGCTTGTTTTCACAGTCTGAAGTTAGGGGGACTTCTCTTCCTGGCACTGGGACCCTGGACCAGGGAGCCTAATGTGGAGATGGGAACCCTCATCTTCAGGGTCCTCTGCAGCCATTATATCTCTCCTGACTTTTAATTGCCACATGTATGTATGGGACCAGCCCATTTCGTATCTATGCCCCTCCTACCAGTCTCAATGGTATCTTCTTTCTACCTTTAGTAGTAGGAGTCCAATTTAGGTGGACTTCAGGTGGTTCTAAATGATGGTTGTTCATTAGTTTAGTTGTAATTTATTGAGTTTTGGGGAGAGGTAAACACAGTGTTTATCTACTCCACCATCTTGACCTGATGTTTATAATCTGTATTTTAGTTTTTATTAAAAAACTCTGTAAATTAAAGACAGTGTATAATTTTTATTTGATTTATTTCTTTGCTCTCCAAAGTCTTTAAACTGCATCTGTAAAAGATCATAATGATTAAGGAAAACTGAAATTCACCAGTGAGTTTATCCAAAGAGATTAGAGGAATCTAATAATATGGGTAATAGGCAAATTGCAATTGGGCTTTAGGATAAAGGGAAATTTGGGAGTGGCTGGGATGAGGGGATAGTGATGGAAAGGTGAAATTAAGCAATAGTTTATAATTTTTTAAATTAGTTAATTTCCATGCATTCTTGTATTTAGTGTCAAAACGGTGACCATCCAATGCTTACAGTTCGCCAACTTTAATGTAAATAAGAATCTCTCAGAGATCTTGTTAAAATGCAGATTCTCATTCAGAAGGTCTAGGTTGGGGCTTGAGATTGTGCATTTCTAAAATATTTTCTTAAAACCACAGTTTGAGTGCCAAGGATCTAGTCGACTCTCCATCATTTTACAGATGAGCATAGTGAATGCCAGAGACTGAGTTTCCCAAAGCCTCACAGCTACTTAGTGACAAAGATATGAGGGCAATCGGGTCTTCTGGCCCTGCAGTCCAGTATTTTCTACATGTAACGAGTTTTCCAGTCTTGTTCTGTTGGCAAAAAGCCTTGAAAACCATGATGCTCTTTACAGAATACCTCCTAAACACTCACATATGCAATTAATATCATATGACTTTGTGCTAAATCAGATAGCATCTTATAATAGATTCTAGCAATGGAGGTTCATTATTTAACGTGAATATGTTGATTAGCTCAGAGTAGATTCAGATTTTGTGCATTCTTAAGGTTACAAAATTTGAGTTGTAAGAAAAAAGATATGCAAAATTGCAAATACAAATTAACACATTGTGTACCGCATAGAAATCTCTAAGACATACGCCAGGGACCACACGTTTTTGGGCAAACTGCACGTTATTTAAATCATCATAACTACAAATCGTCTCCGGAATCATCAAAACAGTCATCTGCATCTTTGATCTCACTAGTAATATCTGATAAATTATCGTTAAATACTTCTGGAAGTGTATCAGTTTCGTTGGTTTCCTTCCTTTTTCTGAGAGGGGGCATTTTTAAAAGTGTCAGGAACTTGAAGACGAAGACTATTTGAATGACCAAAATACAACGCAACTGCAATGCTTTATGGGTTTGTGCAATTATATAGTTTTTTGTAGATTGACCTGCATGGTTTCCACCAATGAGATCGCTTCATCTGATGTGGACAAGACAGTGTGTTGACATCTAAGGTCCATAACAGATGGCGCATGAAAAACAAGAAAACTCGTGAGCGGTATGCAATGTGTTAATATGAAAGTTAATATTTATTTAGAATGGGAGCTGAAATCTCAAGTAACTAGAACATTCAAGAGTCATGCCTCTTTCTTCTGAAATCACTTTAGGCAATTTACCAAAAATATTTATAAAGAATGCTTCCTTTCAGCAGCCTAGTACTCCCTCATTCCTCGTACTTAACAAGAGACTGTAGCAGAGGGTGGTCCTTAAGCTTAATATTCATTAACTTCACTGAAAAGGTGCCTCTGGTATGAGACAAAGTTTGAGAACAAATACTGCCTCCATGTTTATTTATGCTATTGATGCCCTGGGTGCAATTCTAAATGGTTCCCAAGATCCAATCCAAACCCATTTCATGGAGGGAAAAATCAGTGTGCTGTTCCTCTACAATGTCAGATATTTTGAGGTTGTTGTCTAGGCACATCCTTCTGTTAGTATAATAAAGAGAATTGTGTTAATGATCACTCAGCTTCATTAATTATGGGGAAGGAAGAAAGAGAAGCCAATAGAAAAGCTAGGAAAGTAAAGAAAGTCAACCGACCCTGAGCAAACGTGTGAGCTTCAGAGCTGTCTCTCATCTGAGCTCCACCATTTCCACTGTATTCTTTCCTTTTCACCTGGACCACTCTAATCCAGAACCATCTTTTGACCCTTTGTTAATGTTCAACTCTTTAGGTCAGCAGGTTATTTATAAAAGTCCTGGAAACTGTAGAGTTGAACCATAACACATATAACTCATATGTAGTTGAAAACAACATGACTTTGAGTGGTGTCAGAAATCTCCTACTCTGAATGGAAACCTGTTTTGTGCTTTTTAAATACATCAAATACTGTTTCAGAAGACGCTTGCTATATTTTATTTTCATGCACTAGATAATCCCCCTTGTGCTGCAGCTCAGCAGTTTCAGCACAATATGTGTGATTAAGCCAAAATTAGCAGAGAGCATAATGGATGTTAAAAACCTGGGAGACAAAGTTAAGAACATTGCACGTTTCTTTATATTGATGTTATATGATGAATCATAAGAACACATTTCAAGCTGTTAATCTTGTTTTTTATATTCATTTAACTGGGGTATGTAGTTTCGTTATATTCAGTATTTAAGCCAGTTATAGTGGGTGCTATTTCACATATATCTAAAATTGGCTTACAGATCAAGATGATTTATTTAAAATAGATAAACATACACATTAATTTATACTGTGGAAATCAGCTTTGGTTTTCTTTTTGTAGCCTACTTGAAAAAAATCTGGTGAATCATTTAGTCTCAGAGTTTGCTGTATGAAATATTTTCTCTGAGAAAAGAAGGGGGAACCTTCTGCTAAACTGGGGATCAGGGTAACCAAGCATCTCTAGAAGGAACAAAGGAAAAGAACAGAGGGGCTAATTGTTTAATTAGTAAATGTCTGCTTGGTTAATGACATATTAATGAGTTTTTAAGACCGTCATATCATTTACCATAAAAGACCCATGTGCCTACCCCTGGATGTACTGTATAATTAAGTAATGTGGCCCAGAGGAGTTAATCATTTAAAACCCTGTCATCTTTTTCCAGCTTGCAGACAGGAAAGCCAGCACAGAAGGCACCTGCCAGGTAGAGTCAGGGTGGCACATAATTCTGAACTCAATTGTCTCTCTGCAGTGGTTACACCGTCAGATGCCTGCCCAGAAGCAATTTTTTTCTTTTGACAATGAATAGACCTGCTCAGATACTGCTGTTTGCTCCTTGGTGCTTGGTTGTTGGCAGTGAGAGTATGCATTTGCAGAATGGGGGCTATTTGAGCTGCTTTTAAGTATTTAAGAGAGTACAGAGGTTCAGAGGACCCTATAGTTCTAGAATTGTGCTAATATGGTAGCCACTTGCCAATGTACCTATTCAAATTTATGTTAATTAAAATTTAGTAAAATCAGAAATTCATTTTCTAAACTACATTAACTATATGTCAAGTGTCCAATAGTCACATGTGGCTAGCGGCTACTTTACTGACAGCACAGATAGAATATTTCTGTCATCACCAAGAGCTCTCTTGGACTGTGCTCTTCTCAAAGGCAAATGTTGGGGCCGTCAGGACAACGGTAAAGAGCATTCACCCCACCTACTGCTCTTCTGCTCCCACCTCTGCAGAGAAAGAGAGGGAATGCATTCTCCAAACCCTGGGAGGTCAGCCCAGTCCTGCATAGCCAGTACACACCCTGTTTGATTGGAGCAGAATCCACACCAGAACACTTGCAGCCGTTTGTTTAGACGAGAAAGTGAAAATCTACCTTATTGCAGACTACACAATTGGGGCGATATAGCTCAATTTGCACTACAAAATTTTGAAGCCCAGCTCCTTGTTCTCACCTGCTATACCCAGACCCTCCAGATCTGCTTGTTTCAGGCCAGCAGAACTGCATTTAAGTTAGAAGCTGAAGTTCCACTGCTCCTGCCTGTCAATGTGGTTTTTCCTTGAGTTAAATTCTGCGTCCAGAAATATTTGCATATCTTAATTTCCTTGGACCTTCCACATTGATTTGTCCAAATGGGCTATTTTAAACAGTTTACATATCTTTCCCCTTTCCTAAGATTCTGCTGTACTGTCTGATTTCATTAATATTTTCTTATATCAGGTTTCTTTTCTCTATTCTTGGTTTCTATTATTCTAATTATACTGGTCATCTTTGAGTTATTATAACCTTAATATCCTGAAAACTGTGATTATATATGTAAGAAGGTACCACTTTAAACAATTAGGGAGCTACTCCACGGTGTCCTCAGGGTGGAAATGCTTGAGAACCTCTCCCCATCTGCTCATTTAAAAAGAATCTACACCCTTCAAGATTCCTGTGAGAGCCCTGTCCCCAGCATTCCGTGTCTTTCTCTGGATCTGTGTCACATTGGTGTCACTGCCAATGACTGCCACATCATACCTGACACATATTTTTCAGCTAAGGAGTGCCACTCAGTGCCCCCACCCAAAATCTGACAGGTCACAGGAGCTTTCCAACTTCTAGGGGTCCAACACTTCCTTTGTGTCATTGGCAGTGAGAGGGCATCAGTCAACTCACTTTCAAAATGTAGTTCTGGAGTTCACAGAACACAGCTTGAGCACAGCTCTATGACTAAGCACATATCCATCCTTCTGGCTCAGAGAAGTCCTACAGGAAGTATTGTTTGAGAACCAAAAATGTTACATTAAAATTCATGTTTTATTTCTTCTAATTTTTACATCAGGTGGAATGGTTGAGATCATTGCTCACAAACGTGCGCTCTTTCCCCCTTCCCCCACAAGAGGACTACTGTTCTTTTCCCCTTCCCTGTTGCTTGTTTTAGCTCATCACGGAGGGTGTGTTCTTTCCCACCCTCTACTTGGGGCTTGCCCACATGTTTCCGTTTGGTTAAATGGATGCTATCAGGGGTAATTCAAGCAGAGGAATAACCTGTGCTGGCCAAGTTGGGTTTGTACTCATGTGCTCCTACCTTTTATCATGAGGGGAATGTGATTTGAGTAGCTATTTTTAGAGGATGGGAAATACATGGAACAAGCTAGACCCAACCTGAAACTTAGACCCAGACCCAGCTGTGACCAGCTTACATAAGCTAAATTCCAGTAGGCTTGAAACTGTGTGAGTGACAAATGTGCTTATTTTTGTATGCCACTGAGATTTGGGATGTGTCAACAGCTGAGACATCAGCTAGACATGTCCTTTTAATTATCAGTAGGGCAACATTGGTTCTGCGTGAACAGTCCATATGGCAACTGGGGTGGTGCTGGTACAATCATCTGGTCTTTCTGTCCGTGCTTTTTAATGGTTATGAGACCCTTGGAGTCAGAGCAGGAGGCCCGTTTGCCTACTCAGTCCCATCTTTGTATAGTGGTTGTGATAGAGAGGTACAAGAAGATAGTCTTGGTAAGTCATATCTGAAATCCAGAAGTAGTTCTTGTGCCCACAGACGGTCAATGGTTGTGGTAGTCATTAGGGAAGCTTATAAATATTCTATTTTTCCTCTTTCCAGGACCATGGTGACTTTGAAAGTCTCCACTTTTTTGAAGTTGTCCTTGACCAATGACTTGGATTGCACAGTAAGTTGTAACAGATATAACGTGTGTTGTATGTCACTTCTGGGTAAAGGCTCTGAATACTATTTGATTTAACTTCATATTCCCCTTGTTATTTTAATGGGCCCCTTTCCACATGGTAGAAGATTATGCTATGAAAGCCAAGTTCAGACCTGATGTATATATATACCATGAAATAGAAATACATATTTGCAGTTGTAACCCAGAAAAATATTTTTTGTAAAAGGCAAAAGACTTATACAATCTGAAGAGAAACCAGAATATCAGAAAAAGTTTTTTGTGACTGCACCATAACCTAACCTATCCTGCAATTTCTTATATTCAAGATGATAGGATTCTAGTAAAGGAGATTAGACAGTTTACTACCTAAAGCAATATGAGAATAACATCGTTTATATAGTTCAAAATAAGTTTTATCTGAGGAAGTGCTGAAAAAGAGGGAAATTGCTTCTGACCAAGGTGATCAGGAAGACATGATCAAAGATGAAAAACTTGAGGAGTCATTTGAATATGATAAGATCTGGATAGACAAATGTTAGTGGGAGGCATTCAAAAGGGATATGATGGTAATGGAGGTGGAGAGCCCATTTTTGATGTTTCAAAAATGAAGTATAGACAGGTGGGCTGGCATTCAGGCTCCTTAAAACAGGGTCTATGCACATACCTGAGTGGTCTTTCAGTGAAGAACCTTATGCTGAGGCCTTGGGTATACGGACTATTTGATAGGTAAGACTATATAAGTAGGCCAAGGTAGAGCATGAAAGCCTTGAATGTCAGACAAAGAAATTTGACCTATGTTCTGTGGTCAATGAGAGGGATTTTTATTTTTATTTGTTTTGCATAGGCAAGGTGTTTTATAGAAGCAATGTTTTAAGAAGGTTGTTTGAGAATGTTCTACATGATGAACAAGGGGAAAATGATTTCTAGAACTTTCTCTAGAGGGATGTAAATAAGAAAATTCATTTATTACAGTGCCTGTTTAGCCCATATGGTAAGTCTCTAGTAACTGGAAGTTGCTATTATTTAAAATAACGGTCATTTTTGGTTTCTTCCAAGGAGTACAATGGTATTTTTTAAATTAAGTGTTCAGTTGTTCAATTTGCTTTTTCACTACGATACTTCTTTAGAAGAGGCAGATAAACTTCCTCAAAATGTTTAGCTATCAAAATAAAAATGAAAAAATGCACTTTTCTGTTATTCTAATATCACTCTTCCATTAGACCAGAAACACCAAGTGAGCATGACCATCGAGGCGGCTCTTTGTGCAGCTGGTAATTCCTTTGAAGGCCCCGAGGGTGGCTGGTAGGGCAGAATACTGAGCAGAAAGCAAACAAGATTAGGTCAGCACCCAGTCTCCCTTTGGGGGGATTCACAGAACAGTTTTTGTTTGAATAAGCTTTTGCAAAAGTTTGGTTTGTTTCTCACTGAATTCAAAGCTCTTTCTTCACCCTTCAGTGAATATTTTAAAAGGTAAAGTAAATACTCAGAAAGGTAAAGTGGTCCTTTAACTAAAAAGTGGAAAAATTGTTTTTCAAAAGTTAGAGAAAGTCAGCAAAAATAAAGCTTTCTTTAGCTGTATAAACTGAAAACTCGTGAGTTACAGTAATTTCTATGTGCCTCTTTTCAGCCAGGGTGTATCATGGGCATATACATTCACTTCATTCAAATTAGTAAGGATGTTTTTATTCCATTTTACAAATGAGGAAAGAACAGTTCTGTAAATATAAAAGGCCGAAGTAAAAATATGACTTCATTCATTCATTAAATGCAGATTTATGAGTGCTTACTTTATGGCAGGCATTTTTTAAAGTACTAGGATATATAACCTTGACCTAAGACACAGATCCTAATTTCCAGCAGCTCAAAGTGTAGTGGGTGAGAACAAGCCACAAAAAATATATCATGTTGTTGATGGGAGAGCCCTGGTTCTTCTCGCTGACGCATGTAAAGAATTACAGATCAGCAAACCTATTAGCGTGTAATCAGTTTATCAGTGACCCGTTCCCATGGAAGAGAATGGGACTGGGTAGAGTGAGGGGCAAAAGGCAAAGTTTCAGCAAAGTAGGGCGGCAAAAGGGGCTGAAGACCAGGGTGGCAAGCCCCCAGGCAGCCTGAGGCTGGATGGCCAGGGGCTCAGTGGCCAGGGAGCCAAGAGCACCCCAAGCCCTCGAGAGAGAGTGAGTCCTTTGTTCTGAGGACTTACATAGTTGGTGGGATAGGAGGGAAAAAGTTACATATTGATTAACGGGTAGAAGTGGTGCTGGCTTTCCTGGGGGACGTGACCACCCAAACTTAGGGATATGTGGGGGTCTGTTAGCCCGAATCCTTATCTTGCTCCAGACCCCATTTGTTCATCTTGTAAAACAAATAGGTGACAGGAGACAGTTCATTAAAATTGGGGCACTTTCCAAAGTTATTTATGGGCTCTTTCTGTGAGCATCAGGGACTCCCTCGTGAAACAGATAGTGACCAGAGGTAGACAATTCACCAAAGTTGTTTTATGGGCTGCATCTTTGGGCACTGTGGACCCTCTTCCACATTCCAGGCCCTGGAATGAAAGCACAGTTTCAAGGCCTTCTTTCTTAGATTGTGGAAATGCTACACAGAATTTCAAGGACTTCCCTTCTTTCTTGCTAACATAGTGTTTCTTGTGATGTTGGAATACCTGGCAACGTTATCAGACCACGCTCAGGACTGCTGAGCTAGCGTGTGAGACCTGTCCCCCACCTCCTGCCTGCCTCGGTTTACTATTTATTCTACCTAAGTGGTGAAAGGTGTTTCCTGGCAACCAGGACAGTAGACACTGGCCAGTAACAGCAGTGCCGTCCCAGAGCTCTTCCTGCGCTGTCTCCTGCCTCAGTGTCACGAGGGCTTTGAGAGCCAGGCTCCCAGGGAACACTCCTTGGGTGAGGTGGTCTCAAGGTCGAGTCCTGTAGGACACTAAGGGTTAGCATCTGCTGGGGCAAGAGGGCAGGACGGCAGGGGCGAAGTCTGTAGGTCGAGGTGGCTGGAGCACAGCATGAGAGTTGAGTCGCCAAGGGCAGGGCTTGTAGGGTGTCTGGACTTTTTCTTGTTGGCTTTAACAGAATCTGGCAAATCCTGAAACCTCCTACCACTGCCCCACCTGATGCATCACTGTTCTTGCAGCAAGAGAGGAAGTAACTTTGCCAGCAGTGTCACCAACTCCCGAGAGCCACTCTGATTTGACCGTCTTGAAATACTTACCACCACGATCTGGGTCTAGGGAAAGATGTAGCAGGAACTGGCTCCCTCAGTAGCCAACACTGAGATCATACGAAGTGACAGTGAGTGAGATACCAAATAAAACTCAATGTCTGTGTCAGAAGAAGGTCCCTGGGATGCACTGAGGGCAAAACACAGACTTTCTCTTTTCTTCTAGAATTTCCTGAAGATTATCTTCCATAGGTATCTTAGCCACCTGTCCATAGATTTTTATATGAAAATGAATAACATGATAGCACCTGAGATACATTTTGTCCATTCTGCACTCTTTTGCCATATTTTAAGAATATTAGCATAACACATATGTAAACCTCAAAAATTACCAGAGAGATTATT
>VMDR010014766.1:0-23122 GCA_007922815.1 Macrotus californicus | reverse complement strand
GTAATCACTATAATAAAAATTCTTCATTGTTTTCTTCTTTTTAGATATCCTGCAATGGAAGTAGTCTAATCTTTCACTCATATGAATCTGTGGGAATTACCTGAACTCTGACAACAGGTGAGGAAGAGGAGGCTGGCTGAGGTGCGGATACAAAGGGAAGATGAGAGTCCCAGCGTAGAATGCCAGGAGCATGTTTATTTTAAAAACAGAGCTGTTTGTTGTCCAACCCTGCAGACAGGATCTCCAAGTGCAGTGAGCCCCACATCCATCCAACCTGAGAGGAAGGTTGGCCTCCTAAATAATTCCTTCAACTGATACCACCTGTCTAAGAGCCAACAGTGGAATCACTTTCCAAGTGTCCAATCACTGACTGTCTCCAGGCAACTATTGGGTAAACTGCTTTTTTTAATCAGTCTTTTAAAAAAACACTTTGCTTCCTGTCAGGGCAGCAACAGAGTCTATTTTCTCTGCCACAGCAGAGTCCAAGTGCCAATCAGGCAATTATAGCTGGGCACAGGCTCACTGAGAAATCTCTCTGGCAGTGGGTCACGTGGCTTTGGGGCCCTAACAGGGCACAGGGGGAACAGAGCAAGGAGGAATGGGACTGTGACTAAGACCCAGCCCTTGGCCACTAGAGCTCTGGGGTTTATCAAAGGAGGTAAATCCCACCCAAACAAACATTCGTCCCAGTGAAATGTGACAACTTTTCTAACCAAGGTTAATGCTAAATGGCAAGTGTGCACAGAAAAGGAAGGATCAATGGGCCTAGGTAGGAAGCAAGAGTCCATCTCAGAGGTGGCCATATTTAAGCTCTGTCTTCAAAGGCTCCGTCTCTGGAGAAGTAGAGAAGGGCATGCCAGGTGTCCCAACTTTGACATCCTGACTCCTGAGGAACAGAACTCAGACTATTACCTGGGGACACTGCAGCCTCCCCTGTATTCATGAGAAGCCATGTTACTGAAATTCTGGCAATAAAATGGAAGAAGTGTGTGTTAGAATTTTCTAGAAGGCCTCTTATAAGGGAAGGACACACGCTTCATTTTCCATTCCTCCATCCTGCTTCCTGGAAGGGTGATGTGATGATGGATCTCTAGCAGCCGCGGTGGACATGAGGAAGTGAGGTCTAGAGATGATGGGTTTGAGTGTTGAAAGAAACCTAAATTACAGACCTCCAGAAGTTATAACTGACGGGGCTCCCAAATGGCATATGTGACTTTATTAATTTATAAAGCCCCTTGTTTTAGAGGAATTTGGGGGCAGGTTCTCCAATCACAAGACATCTGTAGTTCCCCACCAAAGTTTCACATGAAATTGCTCTACTCACTCACTGAAAAGCAGGCAGGTTTCTTACAGCCCCTTCTGACCTCAGAATGGAGCACAGCCTCTACAGCCCTATTTTGTATAAGAATTTTAATCCCAGAGTGCTCTCTATCATTTCTCCTAGAAGATTTTTTTATTTATCTGGGCTTCGGTCCTGAGAGGTGCAGTGGATCATCATGCAAATCCTTTTCTGAGTGGCCTGCAAGAATATGTGAGAACTTCTGATTCAGTTTCCTTCCCTGCCCCCTATCCTCCCACATACACACCTTCAACACACCTGGAGAATTTCAAGAGCGTTTCTACTTTTTTCTACTTTTTTCCAAAGCATAATCACAATAAAAGCATGTGTTGTGCACATATGAAAGCCCTTGCCTCAATAAACTACATCAATTTTAGTCTCCTGCTCAGCACCCTTCAAGGTCCTAGCTCAGATATTATTTTCACTCTCAGGCCTTGTCTGCCTAAAGTACTTTTCTCTTAAACCCCCATTTTTGTCTTCATGGTGCTCACCCCAACTTGTAATTACAGATTTATCATTAAGCTCTCTGCCTCCCCACCCTCGACTACACTGCGCACGTCACATGGATGAGAATCATGTTTATTTTGTTCACCATCTAACCCTGGTTCTTGGAAGCATGGCTGGCACATTGCTGGAGCTTCATAAACACTTCTCAGGAAATGAATTTTTTAATTTGCTTAAAACACTTTCACATATTAATGCTTATTTGCACTATTTATGCTTATGTTTAGTGTTTACACTGAAGCGAGCTAACAAATGAGTGACAGCCAAGCATCCCACATAGTAATTTTCGTATTTTAAACCATTTGACTAAGCCTGTCCGCGCCTTCATTCAGTTACCCATTAGAATAAATAATTGTTTGAATATCATTTTTTAAATGTCTTGGGGAGAAAAAGAGAGCTGTGTACTCATCACAATAAACGTAACTTTAATTCCTCGCTTGGTGCACCCATTTGGTAAAAAAGAAGGCTAAAGATTTTTTTAATAATAGTATTGGATCATGGAAATAAAAAAGCCACAAGCCCTTATGCCCTTGACCTTTACTTTTTAAAAAAGAAAGTGCAGGCCTATTCTTACATGGCCTCCTAATGGGATATTTAGGGATTGAAGGGTGGGGTACGGCCCTAACTTCTGAGGTTGACCAGGAGGCCAAGCTGCATTTTGCAATGGCTGCACCAGAGTAACTATTTCAGGCAGAATGCAGAGTTATGGCAACATGGAGCTTTCTCAACCTAACCAATATTCAACTCTTAAGGTGCCAGTAAAGATATAAGGATACAGTTCTGCCAATAGTCTAGTTTAGTGGAAAAGGTGTCAGCCAAGATATTCCTTAGGTACATGTTACCGGACTACATTACCTCATTTTTCCCCTTATGCCAAAGATAGTACCCTGAGATGTGATGGCTGTCCCAGCAGAGTTTGCTGCGTGAGGACACCTCTTTGGGAGTGTCATTTTCAATACTGGGAACGTGGAATCTCACCACAGCAGAACTGACCTCCATGACATCCCTCTGCCTTGCAGAGGGAAATATAACATCTCCTCACATCCAGGCAGAGGTCCTTCCGTTATTCTGTTGTTCTTTTTATTTTTAAAGGACTGCTTTTTTTCCCCCTGTGTCATTTAGTAACCCCCTAGTTTAGGCTATTTTTATATTTCTCTGTCACTTAAAAACAACATTCAATTATCTTTTCCTCTCAAGTAATCGCACTAAAGTCACCCTTTTTCCCACCCTAATCTCCCAGTCCCCAAAAATCATACCTGATACCTCTCTTTTGCTACACACACACACCCTGAGGAAGAAATAAGGGGAAATATTATAAAATTGTATTGTACATTTTTTCTAAATCACGGAATAGTGAACTGGGCTTAAAAAGAAAATCTAGTTCCAATTAGAGTAGTTTAGCCAAAAATCAACCAGTGTTAAGTGAGTCCGTCCTCAATCATGAAAATGAAGGCCCAGATGATTAGGGTTAGACAGGAATGTAGGTGATAGGGATGCCGACTACCAGCCAAGATTCCCAGAAGTCACAGAGCTGCTTTGTTCAGGCCCTTCAGTACTAAGGATGGGACCTGGAGCCCGGCAGAGGAGGCTGCCAATCTCCTCTGTGCAAAGAACCTGCCTCTTGGCTGAACTCAGCAACAGAACTGTTCCCAGGTGAGATCTTGTCCAGATGGGGGAACTCGCAGGTAAAGGTGACAGAGCTGTGGTAAAGGCCTCAGACAGATGTGCCAACAATGCTTAAACACATCAGCACTGAGAAGAGATATCCCTTCACGCCCGTATTTGCAGAACAAAACAGACCACACAGGTATTAGGTCTTTACTCAAATTCTCTGGGGAATGTAAAATATAGAATACTGCACCTGCTCCGTTAGAAAATGTTAAAAGCACACATGGACTATGCATTTATTTATCCTCATACGAAACAGGCTCTGGGATAAAACTATATATAACAAAAGAGCCGCGGTTTCTAATACCATAAACATAAAATATGCTCTAATATCTATCCTCTAAAGAAATCATATGTTAATGAATCGGCAAACTTTAAAAAGTCAAAAACTAATCACTTTGCCCTAATAAAACTTCAGTGGAGTGATTGGGGGCTGTGGCAATAACAACAGGAGATGGGAACCAGATCCTAGCAACCCTCAACTACAGACAACCGCCGAGCCACGCGAAATCTGAAGGCGGCACGCAAGGCCAAGGAGCCTGACTCTTCTAGCCTGAAAACCTGGTAGCATCACCTACTTAGTTTCCTGCCCCCCCCGCCCAATGTAACACTGAGGTGGTCTCTCCAAGTGAGGGGAGCCCCTCAGTCCTGCAGCTGAAAGAGATGAACTATGGGAAATAGTTCAGGGAGTGACAGCTTCTTGAAATCCGCACCCTGCCTCCACGTGCAGGGGCAGGGAGGTACCTCTGCACGGCAAATACAGGACGCCATTAAGGGGTCAGACAGCAAGGGCTGCAGTCTGCCTGGGTCCAAATCCTGACTCTAACAGGTATGTTGTGACCAGATGACTCTGGACAGTCTCCTAACTCCTGAAAAGCCGAGTTTCCCCAGTTATACATTTTGAATATCTTGGATATTTAGAAACATATACGTGTAGAAGAAAGGATGCTTTAAAGTCCTAGTTCTGCCACTTAAGCGTGACTTTGGGCAAGACATTCAATTGCTCAGAGCCTCAGTTTTCTCGTCTGCAGATGGGGATAAATAATAGTACTTATTCATAAGGGATTAATGCATACATAGACTTTTTAGCCCAGGGACTGGCACATAGTAAGACCTCAATACATATCAGCTTTTCACTTGAAACCTATATAACCTTATTAACCAATGTCACCCCAATAAGTTTAATTTCAAAAATACATATCAGCTTTCATCCATGATCATTAACTTCACTGCCATCATTACCATTATCTTGTTACTCCTAACTCTGACATATTAGGTTTCAGAATGGTCCAAAGCAAAAAGAGAAGCTGCCAGGCCAATTTCCAGGAGCTGCCTGGTCCCACCCCGCACTGGCTGCCACCCTCGGAATCACAGCCAGATGTCTGCATCATGGCTCCATTGTCATCTGTCGGCAAAGAGCAGGGGCCAGAGAGATACAGTTGCTGGGAACACATACCCCACCCTACCCCTTCCTGGTGGCCAGAGCTCAGTCTGGCCGTTTGGAGTTGACTTGAAGCAAACGCGGTTTCCAGGGAGATGGTGGAGCAAGAAGTGCCAGCTCCACCTCCCATTCCACTTCCCTTTTCCCCAAATCTGTGGGACCTCACTGTTCTCCTACCATGTGACAGCATTGTGTCATAGCAGCCCTTGTATACAAACAAGCCAGACTATTTAAATGTCAGTGTGAGAGAGATGCTGCCTGACCTAATTTACATATCTATTCAGACCCTACTCCTTTCTTGATCTTGCCAGAAAAAGTTTCTCTTCCACTTCCTCGGCTCTCCATGCAGAGCTGGAGAACCATATGCAAAGCTACACTTCCGTGGTAGCATAAAGATGTGAGTCATCAAGTTCCTACAGCAACGGAGAATTAGAATGACTATATAACTTATGGCATACGCTCACTCATCATCACATCGCAAATGTCATATGCTGCTGGCCACTAAATGCTAGATTCTCTCAAAGCCTACACATAAATTCTCCCTACTGCCAAACAATACAACATTTTTTCATCTTGGAAAGCTAAGGTACCCTTGGTGCTTTTAATCTTCAAAATCAGGTCCCAGTTGAATAAGAAAACAATTCCAAGTGGGCAGAGGAAATGACCCAAAATGATAAAGTCAACCAGTTCCCACTCATGTGAAATATGGATTAGGTCACAAATAAGATTATATTCATCACCAAGCCCCACAAGGACGCTATGATTAAGTTGAAGGAGTCCAGAAACTCAAGTTGAGAACTAAGACTGAGTTGGGTTGAAATTTCCAACCCCTCCCGAAAGACTTGGCAACCTGTTCCAAATCACAACTGAAACCAAGCTGAAGGGACATCTGTTTTCTATGTGTTCAGCATTGCAGAGAAGAATGACAGATTAGAGATAAATTCTGTTGTGGGTGGGAGGAGGGACCAAGAAAATTAGAAGCATCTACCTGCTCACAAACTCCTGTAACTCAGTAACTACCATCAGGGAAGAAAGAAAGAAGGGAAGAAAGAAAGGGAGGGAGGAAGGAGAAAGGAAAATAAATGGGGGAATTATTCTTTTTCCTGTAGGAATTGAGACTTCAGTGAACAAAACGCTGCTGCATTCACGATGAATATTCATCTCAAACATTGGATTGTCTGCAAGAGAGGCAGTGAGCATTCTGCTTGAAGTCTGGGAACAAAGGCTAGGCATTAAACTTACATATTTAACATAATATCAAGGCGCCATTTTCTAAGCCTTAATGGACTATCAGGATCATTTTATGAAGAGATATTATAGGCGTTCCCTTGATTCCTAATTCTGTTTTAATGCAAGTTAGAGTAACACATAGCATCTACCTAACTTCTGGTCCAGGTGTCCACCAGAGTTAATAAGGGAAAGATAATAGAATGAGATCAGTAGGTAATTAAATTATACTCTTTACACTAGAAACTTAGGGTTCTGAAATTTCTCTTTCAAAACCAACTCTGGTTATTATTACCAACAACGGCAGTAAGAGCAGTATTAATGATGAGAGGCACAGTGATGGAGCAGTATGGTAGCGGTACTAGTAGTAATAATGGAAGTAGGCAAAACAATGGCAGAGTACTGTTAACAGTGAGAGTAATACTATTATTTATACATTACTTCCTAAGTACTAGCTACTATTCAAATGTTTTAAATACAATATTAATTTATTTAATCTTCATGTCACCCCTCTGAGGTAGGTAAGCTATTATTAGTATTCCTGTTTTAACAGATGCTTTCAACAATATCTCTTTGTTAGTTCTGCCGTTGTTACCAACTACAGCCAGCTTTCAAAGAAAATATGTAGAACTAAAAGGAGAGGAAACACAGCCTGTCCAAGGTCACCCAGCTAGAAGGCAATAGATCCAGCCTTCAAACCCAGGCTGTCCAATCCCGAAGTCTGACCTTCTAACTGTGCCGCACTTACTGCCCCTTTGCTTAGGAAGGCCATCCAGAAAAGGAATGTGGATGGAAGGTAGGCCCCTGCCTGCCAGTAGTCTGAGTTAATACTTGAAGTTTGCTGTTTCCTTTAGGAGTCTCCCCAAACCCACATTAAGACAAGCCGCCTGCTCCTACAGCTATAAAACAGTCACTGCAAGTGTTACTGAACTGTTCCCACATGGTCTGTGGCCTCCATTAGGGCTTTCACCTTTGCCAGCTAAGGCAGAAGCGAGGAGTGGGGGTGGGGGAGTAAGGTACAAGCCAGGTTCCCAGGCCACCGTTTCCTGCCCAGTAACACAGCCCTCAAATAGCCAGGGCTGCAGGCCGAGAAATTCCTCACGAAGGAGTTTTCTCCCAGAGCTTGTTCCTTTAGTTTTCTCACCAACCAGCCAACTCATGACTCAAGGGAGACTCAGGCCCAAGGAGGAGTGACAAGTGGCAAAGTTTGTTTATTAACCTGCTGCACCCAAGGGAACATTTTTCTGAAATGGTGAAATTCTTGACTACTCAAAAGAAAAAAGAAAGGGCCTGTGGGAAATTTAATCACCAACTGAACAAAAGTGAAAAGCAAAGCCCTGCCAATGAGGATGTTGCCGAAGACAATGGGGCCCCTAAAGGAGATGCAATTGTCTCCAGATAACAACCCCCACGAGAATGCAGCTTGCACTAAGTACTGCATTATTGCTATGTTAGCCCAGGAATCTCTGTTCACTGGGCAACTGCCCGCCAAACCATCTGCTCCTGCTCCTGGGATCCCCCCATTTGCAGACACAGCATTTGCATTTCAAGAGGAACCTTGGGGGAGCAAGGGGGAAAGTCTCTCTCTCTCCCTGGAGCAAATACCTTTTTGTGCAGCCTGGGAGGGGAAGCTCTCCTTTCCGTGAAACCGAACTCCTCAATTGAAAGGAGATAGGCCACTTCAATAATGCACGCAGCTCCATGGCCCCCATCCTACAGCCACACATGCCCCATTCCGGTTTTCAGGTTTTCACATTCTCCAATTGTACAGTATCAAGAAGAATGCCAAACCGTCTCTCGGGCCTGAAGGGGACTCTACTTTCTTAAGGAAGTCCTCCTTTTTTTTTAACCCACAGAACAAGGACAAAAGCTGATATTCTGCACTGTATATTTAGCTTGAAATATACCACCACTTTCAAACTGACTGTGATCTTCTGGGCTGAAGGAGGTGTTTTAGCTCTTGATCTAGGTGGGGGCGAGAGTAGTGGAGACATGTCAAAATTCAGTAGGATATGTGCACTAAAGATTCGTGCATCTTCCTGTATGTAACTTACTCCACACTACATTTTGAAAGCAGAATGTGCCAATGTCACTGACAATCCAGGATACTGGGAATAAACCGTTTGCCTTCTGGAATTATAAAGATTGCTCTGCTCTCATAGCTTCCCCTCACCACCACCCACACCCAAAATCTCTCCTGAGAATTTTCAAGTTCAAGAACTTGAAATATACAGTTCTCCAACTCTTAACTAAGCCAGTGACTACGGTGTCTCCTGTGTGCCCTGTGATCCCAAGCAGGCAGCACAGAGAGAGCACCTGTCACACCCCAAGCTATTCCAGCCACACATCAAAAATAAAAAGCCACAGTCTTTCTCTTATCTGGTCATGAGCTATCAAGTTATGAGGGGCAGGGTTGGGGCTTTTAGCAATAGAACCTCGGATTTATTCTTCTGTTTAGTTAGCCCTATTTTTAAATAGATGTTTCTGAACTCTGCCTAACACTTTGCTCGCCTGAAGTGGGTTAGCCCTGTTAGATGCAGGCCTTTGGCAGAGCATTCCAGCGGCGTTAGGTGAGCTGTGGTTTCCGCCGGCAGATCGGCAGGTTTAAATCTGTACCATGATAGCCCTGTTACCCCAGCAGCATCTTGAGATCCGCAGTGCCACAGGGGATGTCACCAAGTGACAGTCTGAGCACTAACTGGCTTCACCTTTGCTGGGTCATGACAAAGCGGTACATTTCTTCCTTTGAACTACCAGCCAAAGAGGGTTGTCTGCCAGTGAGAAGAGAGGCAAATTTGCCTTGTGCTAAAGCCTCAAGAAAGAAAGACTGCCCAGAGAAACAGGCTCATTGCACGGATCACTGGGGGGTCACCTTTACCCTCTTGTGCCCTCCAAGCGTCCCAACACACACACTCCCCCCTCCCCCCTCACACACACACACACACACACACACACACACACACACGCACGCGTGTCATTTCAGGAGTGCAGGGCTACCAAGCTGCTTCTACAGATAGACATCGAGAATCAGGATCACCCAGCTAGCGCTTGCTTCCTGGACTGAGCCGAGAGCTCCAGTGATTTCCCTGGCCTGCCACCGAGTCACTTAAGTGAAATATGCCAACGGGGCCGGGTATCCGGCACCTGGGAACCCGCCCCCTCTGTGCTGGAGTGGGGGCTGTCAACGGCTGGACAACGTCTATGCGGCTGGCAAGCTCGAAGGTGGGTCTTGCAGGTTCTCCGGCCCAGTGCGCTGTGCCAGCCTCACACCTGACCCGGTACCAGGATCACAGCCAGAGGCTCCAGTGGGTATGCGCTTCCGTGGAGACACTGCCAACTCCGCTCCGGAAGGACAGGGTGGGGGGCCAAAAGGCGGAAGGTAGGACCTAGCGCAGGACCCCTGAAATGCGGCATCCGCAAGGACTCTGGGGGCTCGAGCTTCCTGAGCCTTTGCGGCGCTTCTGCTCGAATTGCGCTTCCCGTGGCAGCGCGGGGAAGCGGCGGGAGCCGAGATTTGCGCGGCTGGCGGACAGGAGGGATGGAGGTGCAGGAGACCGTTTCCTGGCCCCGGCACGTACAGCTACACTGCAGTGTCCCGCATTCGCTCCCACTCTGGCCCGAGACTCCAGTGCCAAAGCTCCAAGGGATGCAGCCCGCCTGAGGCCCTGGAGGGCGACCCAAAGCAACTGGCAGGAGGAAGCGCAAGGGGAGGCGAGGCTGGACTTGTCGTCCGTGGGGTGGGGGATAGAGGGTCGGTGGCCCCGGGAGCCCCTGCCAGGCCGCCCACTAACCGCGGGCACCTACCTCGATCCACTTCTGCGCCTCGGAGAAGGCGGGCTCGGGGGGCGGCTCAGGCTGCAGGGGCTGAAGAGCTTCCAGACCGAGAGCGGGACAAGCCATTTGCGAAGCCCCGCGTCCACTCGAGCGCTGGGCCGCCGGGATGAGAACGGCCGTCGCCGCCGCAGGAGCGCGCTCCCCGCCCCTTCCCGCCCGCCCGCTTTCCCCCTCCCCTGCACGCCCCTCCCCCACCGGCGCAGGTCTCCGCGGAGAGCGGGGCTCGCTGCTGGAGGACGCCGCGGCAGCTGTTCCCAGCGCCGCCCGGGCTCGGCCGCGCCTGGAGTTCCCCGCGGGAGCGAGCGTGGAGGCGCCGGGAGCTCCCTCTGCTCTCCACCTTCTCTGGCCGCTCCGCCTCCACCGGGACGGGCGGGGTGGGGTGTCAGCTACCTACTAAAAATAACCAAGAGGGAGGGCTGGGTGCCTGCCTCCCTGCCCACTACCAGACCGGGAGAGGGACTCTGCCAGCCGCCCCGCACGTCCCGGCGCAGGGCTGCCTGCGGAGGGGCGGGCGAAACAGGCAGCACCTGGGAGATGCACGCGGAGCCGGGCGCACAAGTCCCCGGAGAGCCGGCGCTGCTGCGAGGAGGCAGGAGGTCGCCCGGGTAGTGGCCGCGCCGCACCTGCTGTCCCTTCTAGTACAGAAATGGGGGCAAGAGGGCAGCTCTCTGACCCGGCACAAGGGAGGGTTCAGTCACCTGATCTTTTTGTAAGAAAGACGACCCTTATAAGCCTTTTTCTCTCTGGGCAAGCTACCTGGGTCCCAGTCTATTCTAATGCATTCGACCCGTATGTATTGTGCACTGAGGTAGTTGCTGAGAACCCAGTGATGAAAAAAGAGAACAACCCGAAGTCCTAGACTTTAAAATAATGACATTCTGGGGGGAATTAGAGGGGGGAGGGCAGACAATCAACATGTAAAAGAAAAGGTAACTGTGGAGAGTGATATACAGGGTCTGGCACAAATAACGCTCCTGTTTTATGAGCTGCTAATCTATACCAAATCTTTCATTACAAAATTATAAACATGTAATTCTGTAACATGACAATATCACACTCAAGCACATCATATGACATTTTAGGTGAAATGTTCAAATTCCTGTCCATCTCGTGCAGGACTTTCGTGTACCCTACCAACCACACTCAATGGCGTTACTTCTGCTGGACCCTGTATATTAAGAAGATAGAAGAAGGAGAAGATGAATTATGACCTGGGAAGAGAGAGTGTTGGCTAACATCCATGACCTCTCCACCCTCCACCTGGGAGATCAGCTGACCTGTGTGTCCAGGTTCCATTAATGGGAGGTAGGCAGGAAGGAGGTCAGGGGGTGGAGGAGAGGGAACTGGGTATTTATGTTGCCCCCCCCTCCACTGCAAAAGTCAGGGGATTGGCCGCAACATTCAGCTCAAGGCTGCACACTGCTCTGTTTGGGGCCTCTTTGGGTTCCCTGATGGTTCCCTGTCTTCCCTGCCACACCCCACTTCCCCAGGCCTGGTGGCAGTAAAGGCTTCCCTATCCCATTCTGGTTTCCCCACCCTGCCCAATTCCTCCTAATGGTCCCATAATAAACTCTTCTTAGCTGTCCCTATTTGAGCATGCCTTCTGTTTTCTGACAAGACGATGTGATGAGATGACATGAATGGAAGAGAACTTAACCATGCAACAATCTGGGGAAATATTTCCAGAAGCGTGCAAAAGCCTTCAGGTAGGAATGAGCTGGGTGGGGGTCACAGACCCCACAAGCTGCAGCTTGGAGAGGAAAGAACCAGGGGGGAATGATGCATGGGAGAGACAGGCCAGGTCCCAAAAAAGGTGGGATGTGAGACCGCAGTGAGAATTTATTGCATGGGCATCCGCTGGTGAGCCTAGCACTGGGTATGTAATAGCTCAATACTCTGAGCTAACTTAAAGCAAATGGATTCACATTTTAGAATGGCTGCTGGCAAGACAGGGCAGGAAGTCCCACGGGTGTCTCAGCAGCGAAGTCTCTGTTCCTGTTCAGAACTCAAGTTTAGCCTTTGTTCAGCTCTGCTGCTTTAATGGGGGATGGATGGAACAAAAAACAGACCTGAAATTCCACCATTACTGGCCTTGGAGTCAGACAGCCTTCAGTTTATTTACTTTTAAAACACTTACATGGCACTTGCATGGTGCCAGGCACTATTCTAAGTGCATTACAAATAATTGACTAACTCATTCCTTATTCCAACCCTGTAAGATAGACTATTATCTTCCCTGTGAGGAAACCAGGAAGCAGAGAGGGTGTCACACAGCTGGTGAGCAGCGAAGCCCGGATTCAAGCCCAGACAGCCTGGCGCCAGATCTGCTCTTAACCTCACACCAAGCTGCCTTGCCAGTCCCGGTCCAGACTCTGCCGCTTACGATTTGTGCCTCAGTTTCCTCATCTCAGATGAAGTTGAAATGGCAACATTTCAGCATTATCATTGTGAGGAGGAAACAGTATTTCTGAATGTGAAAGGACAAAAGCTGGGCCTGGAAAATAGTTAGTGCCCAGTGCAGGCCGGATGACCAGCCCTTCTGTCCTGCCTTCCAAAAAAGAGGGGACGGAGGAGAAGTTACAAAGAAGGGTAAAGAAGGCAGGTGAAGGAAAAGGGCTAATCAAATAGAGTCAGAAGATGACCTTGTCTTCGAGAAGAAACACGGCAGAGTAAATAATCCACAAAATGACTCCAGCGTACCAGCACACGGCACTACACTAACACAGCTTTCACTGTATGCAGTAACTAGGAGAAGGAAGCCCAGTGATCTAAGTGATGTTCCTGAATCCATCGAAAAATGAGTATTAAGATTAAATCTACAGTATCTCTAAAATAGCTGCTATTGAAATTAGCATTCAGACTAAAACTTTTTTTCTTTCAGTGAAACTACTTACATCTTTTTAAGGTCTATAATAGCAAAGTAACATCTGTTTTTTCTGAACTCTGTGGCAAATTCAATAACAAATTCATGTAGGTTACCAAAGACCAAAAGATTTACAACCATAAGAAAATTCAACCCCAACGCCATGATCAATATATTTTACATGCCATTGTTAAGCACCTACTATGTAGAAGAGATTGTACTAGCATCAAAAAAATCCACAAAGGTATACAGACTTTACCCTTTAGGAGCTAATAATTTTGTTCATGACATGATATTTTCATTTCTGCATAATATCATTTTCAGTATAATGTAATATATATCCACTGGAGAAAATTTGAAAGATATAATGAAGAAAACAGAAGAAACCTCACAATTCAAAAATCGTCACTATTTGGGGAGTATGAAGAAATATTTTGATTGGAAAAAAATAACTCTAAAACAAGGTACTCTATGATAAACGCCAAGTGGGAGACACAGTGTACTCAAAGAGCATGGATTTTTTGCAATAGATTTATGGAGATATTATTTACAAACTATACAATCACTCATTTAGCATGCACAATTCAGTGTTTTTTAGTATATTCCCAGAGACGTGAAACCACCACCACAATTAATCTGGTATATTTTCATCAATCCAAAACGAAATCCCATACATTTTGGTAGTCATCCCCCAAGTCCCCCATGCCCCCAGGCCCTGGCAACCACTAATCTGCTTTCCATCTCCATAAATTTGCCTCCTCTGGGCATTTCATATAGATGGAATCATACAATGTGTAGTCCTCTATGTGTGGCTTCCGTCATGTAGCAGAATGTTTTCATCCATGTTGCAGCATGTATCAGGACTTCATTCCTCTTCATAGACAAAGAATATGCCCTTGTATGGATACACCATGTTTGTATAGTCATCCACCAGTTGATAGACATTTGGGTTGTTTCAACTTCTGGGTTATTGTGAATAATGCTGCCATAAATACATACATGTTTTTGTGTGGACATATGTTTTCACTTCTCTTGGGAGTATGCCAAGAAGAACTGCTGAGTCATGTGATAACTCTATGTTTAAACTTTTGATAAACTACCAGAATGTTTTTCAAAGTGGCTGCACCATTCTACCAGCAGTATATAAGGGTTTCAACTTCTTCACATACTTGCTAATACTTGTTATCATCTGACTTTTTATCATAGCCATCCTACTGGCATCTCATTGTGGTTTTAATTTGCATTTTCCTGATGACTAATGATGTTGAGTATTTTTTATGTACATAGCGATCATTTGTACATCTTCTTGGGAGATGTCCATTCATATCCTTTGTCCATTTTTAATTGGGTCATTTCTTATCATTGAATTATAAAAGTTCTTTTTATATTCTAGAGAGGACTACCCTATCAGATGTATGATTTGCAAGTATTTTCTCCTACTCTTTCACTTTCTTAATGCTGTCCTTTGAAGCACAAAAGTTTTTAATTTTGGTGAAGTCTAATGTATATATACATTTTTGTTTTGTTGCTTATACCTTTGGTGTCATATCTAAGAAAGCACTGCCTAACCCAAGGTCATGAAGATTTATGCTTGTGTTTTCTTCTAACAGTTCTATAGTTGGTCACTCTTACATTTAACTATTTAATCCAGTTTTAGTCATTTTTTGTAAAAGCATAAGTTTTGAGATCAGACAAACTTAGTGTGATAGTCTGGGTCTCCTGAGAAAAATGGAATTTTAAAGATGCAAGGATTTCATTAGGGAAAAGACTGTGAAAGAAAATGCAGATGGAGCCAGAGTATGCTAGGAAAGCAGTCAGAACACGAGGCAAGTCTGACCTGTAGTGAAGAGAGGGAAGGAAGGTCAGGTAGGTGCATGTGGGCTGCCCTTCAGTGCAAGGAAGATTCAGCAAAGCCATTGGGAGGTTCATGAGACATAGTCCGCTAGACGTGTCCTGGGTCTCAAAAGAAGGAGCCTTAGTATCTCTGCTAAATTTGGTAACTGGCTGGGAGCCCCCAGGAAAGTACAGCTCAATGCAAACATGGCAATGGACTTTGAGGCCCTTGGTTGGTTAAGCTCCCTCATGGGCTCATTTCATGGATGCTACACTTAAGCTTGAATCGAGCCCTGTCACTCATTACATTGCATGAGGAAAAATGTTATTTAACCTCTCTGCATCTCAGTTCAATTGATAAAGCACCTGTTTTTCTTAAGTGTCTGGCACTTAGAAATCAGTGGTTATAAATAACCTTGAGGACACTGTATATTAAAATATTTATGTCTTTTAATGTATAAAATGAGATAAATCAATTGGACAAAGACTAACTTTAAATTTCATTGTATGTAATACTTTGAAGACTTATGGTTGACAGTAGATAAGGATACTAAGTCACTCATCCTCCAAAGTCTGACTGAAATGTCACATTTCTGGTGACTTCCTTAGCAACCAAGTCAACATAACAAAGTGAGTATAAGAATCTTCAGGAAGGGTTTTGAATTCAGCATGACTTTGATTTTTAAAGCCATTTTTAAAGAATGCAAATAACAATTTTAGTTTCCCAGACTATGACAAACCAAATAACTTTTCTGCTACAAAAACTCATATAACTGCCACACAAAATATAAAAAATATTTTTCACATACATAGCTGAGTTCAAAAGAAATTAACAGAAATTCCCCAGGAGGCAAAATGGAGAGGAAACATTAAACAAGAGCAGAAAACTCTTGAATTGACCCTTGACTGCCCTATGGAGAGACATAATGAAGAGTGGCTGCTAGACTCAGACATTCAGAGCTAGGGTTTTAGAATGAGAAGCCAAGGCCCTGAGCTTATGCCATGTGGAGAACTGAAACTGAGCAGCAACACGCACACAAACTACTCCCACAGAGAAAGAATGAGCCAGAAAGTATTCCACCATCACTACAGAAAAAGATAATAAGGACAACAAGGAAGCTTCATTGTGTTGACCTCAGCTCTAGGTTGGCAGGGTATAAGTGAACCTCCCTTGAGAATGTGTAAACAAAAGCCTGATCTTCTTTATAAACAACATACACATGATTCAGAGGTCCCCATGCTAAGGAATTAACTTAAAATTTGGTCTAGGACCACTTGGGCACTTAGAAGAAACAAATATAAAATCCCTTTGGAAGACATGCCCTCCACATAAGCCACACAGGACACCCACAAACAAACCCTGCTGAAGTTGAGTTTATCATCCAAAGGTACAAAATACCTGCAAAAACCATACAACCTAAACAAAATTCAAGAGACACAACAAAGAACCATATAAGTTTCCCTAGAAATTCATTTAACAAAGCTACCAGGGTTTTATAAGGGTTATAAAATAAATTTTAAAAGATTAAAGACATTATCAGATAATTAATCAAAACAGAAAAAAATAACAGCACACAATAAAAAACACAGATATGAAAGAGTATCAAGAACAACTAGAGAAGTGTAGTCATAAATTTAAAACTTAAAGAATGGTTTAAAATACAGGTTAGACACAAGTGAAAAGAGAATTTGTGAACTGGGAGATAGATCTTTGAAAATAATATGAAATGAAGAAATAGAAAAATAGGAAAAAATATTAGACTTCCGGCCAAGATGGAGGCATAGGTAGACACACTGTGCCTCCTCTCACAACCAAAAGAAGGACAACAAGTTGAAAAACAAAAAACAACCAGAACTGACAGAAAATCAAACTGTATGGAAGTCCAACAACCAAGGAGTTAAAGAAACATTCATCCAGACCTGTAGGAGGGGCAGAGACAGGCAGCTGGGTGGAGAGGACTCGCAACAAGGCAGCAGCTGGTGGACTTGGAAGTCCCACATTTGAGTGCAGATAAACCAGGAAGAACAACTGGGGAGCGAGACAAACCACACAATCCAGGACTCCAGCTCAGGGAAATAAAGCCTCAGACCTCTGACTGAAAACACCTGTGGGGGTTAAACCCTAATTGAAAACACCTGTGGGGGTTGAGGCAGCCAGAGAAACTCCCAGCCTCACATGAGAGTTCATTGGAGAGACCAACAGGGTCCTAGAAGGTACACAAACCTACCCACTCAAGAATCAGCACCAGAAGGGCCCAATTTGCTTGTGGGTAGCAGGGACAGTGACTGAAAACCAGCAGAGAGCACAGCAAGCAACACTGTTCCCTCTCAGACCCCTCCCCCACTTACAGTGTCACAACACAGCAACGTGTGTTGCCCCGCCCTGGTGAATACCTAAGGCTCCACCTCTTACTATGTAACAGGTGCATGAGACCAAAAAAATGGCCCAAATGAAAGAACAGATCGAAGCTCCAGAAAAAATACAACTAAGCGACAAAAAGATAGCCAACCTATCAGAGGCACAGTTCAAAACACTGGTAATCAGGATGCTCACAGAATTGGTTGAATATGGTCACAAATTAGATGGAAAAATGAAGGCTATGCTAAGTGAAATAAAGGAAAATGTACTGGGAACCAACAGTGACGGGAAGGAACCCGGGAATCAAATCAATGGTGTGGACCAGAAGGAAGAAAGAATCATTCAACCAGAACAGAACAAAGAAACAAGAATTCAAAAATGAGGAGAGGCTTAGGAACCTCCAGGACATCTTTAAATGTTACAATATCTGAATCATAGGGATGCCAGAAGGAGAAGAGGAAGAGCAAGAAATTGAAAACTTATTTGAACAAATAATGAAGGAGAACTTCCCCAATCTGGCAAAGGAAATAGACTTTCAGGGAGTCCAGGAAGCTCAGAGAGTCCCAAAGAACTTGGATCCAAGGAGGAACACACCAAGGCACATCATAATTATATTATCCAAGATGAAAGATAAAGAGAGAATCTTAAAAGGAGCAAGAGAAAAGGACACAGTTACCTACAAAGGAGTGCCCATAAGACTATCAGGTGATTTCTCAAAAGAAACCTTGCAGATAAGAAGTAAAAAGTATTCAAAGTCATGAAAGGCAAGGACCTACATCCAAGATTACTCTATCCAGCAAAGCTATCGTTTAGAATGGAAGGACAGATCAAGTCCTTCCCAGATAAGGTCAAGTTCAAGGAGTTCATCATCACCAAGCCCTTAATATATGAAATGTTAAAGGGACTTATTTAAGAAAAAGAAGATCAAAAATATGAACAGTAAAATGACAACAAACTCACAGCTATTAACAACCGAACCTAAAAACAAAAACAAAAATAAACGAAGCAAACAACTAGAGCAGGAACAGAATCACAGAAATGGAGATCATATGGAGGGTTATCAGTGGGGGAGTGGGAGGGAGATAGAGGGGGAAAAGGTACAGAGAATAAGTAGCATAAATGGTAGATAGAAAATAGATGGGGGGAGATTAAGAATAGTATGAGAAATGTAGAAGCCAAAGAACTTATATTTATGACTCATGGACATGAACTAAAGAGGGGGAATGTGGGTGGGAGGGGGTGTGCAGGGCGGAAGGGAATAAAGGGTGGAACATGGGACAACTGTCATAGCATAATCAATAAAATATATTTTAAAAAATTAAAGAGGGATTAAGAGTATATGAATGTCCCAAAGAACAATTCTTAGGAATTGTAGAAGGAGAGAATGAGAAAATGAAGAGAGGCAATATTTGAAAAGATACTGGCTAGACTTGTTTAGAATTAATGAAATATATAAATCATTACATTCAGAAAGCATGAGTCCAGGACAAAGTAATATATTTATTTTTAAAAGATATTACTTAATGACAATGAAAACCACTGAGATAGCTGTGTATTTTTATCTCTGTAATACTATACTGCAGTTAGATGTATGGTAGAAGTCAATCCTTTTCTTAGATACTGTCCCTTACCACCAAGTAAATGTGGGATGGGTGAATGAATGAATCACAATGTCCAAATGTAATCTACAGCAAATCATTTGAGCCCATCTATCGTGCAGGTCAAATTCCCTTCTAACACATTTATTTTCAATATTTTTAATTTTAAAATTGTATTTGTTTTCCAAATTGGTAAGGAGATTTCCTAAGAGAAATACATGTAAAAGATATAGCGAGATAAAACTTCCAATCTATTGATTTTCTAGGTACTGCAGTAAGTAACTCCCTAAAATATGAAGAGTTATGTCATTCTTCGAATTTAAAAGTTCACATTTCTTTCAGAGTTTCCTCCCCTCCATTTTCTTTCTTCTAGGACTCCTGTTGGTTGGAATTGTTCCTACTGGCAGTTCTCAGTGTCTCATCTTTTCTCTCCCGTTTGTCACCTCTTGGTCTTTCTGCTCAACGTTCTGAGCCACTTTCTTAGCCTGACTTTCTGGTCTCTCTATTGAATTTTTCATCTTAGCAACTATGATTTTATCTCTAGGAGTTTGTGTTCTTTGAATATTTCTTTTTCTTAGCAAAATAATCTTGTTCTGTGGATATATTAACTTCTTAAAACTGAGTATCTTAGAAATTTAAAATTTTTCTTATGGGTAATGGAAATGTTTTGCATTTTTGTGGCTGGTGGTTGTACAGTTATATAAATATTCAGTGAGCTATACATTTAAGATTCCTGCATTTTACTGTCTGTAAAGTCTACCTTTAAAAAAAAACTGACTTTGCCATTATAGAAGAATGGGAACAAGGGCAGAGCTGGGTTTTACTGGGCCTGAAGCTTTTACAAATTACAAATACAAGATTGGGTTTGAAATGAATATTTATTTAGAATGATAGTAGAAATGAAACAAATTACAAATTTTCGTAAGTTGTCAAATACCATAACCTTTACAAAATTCAGAAAAATAACAAAATTATTTTTGCTAATTAACTGCCTAAGACATTTCTATAATTCTTTTTCCTGTAATTTTTGAGGTTGCATTTACTTTGATCACCTCTTCACATGAGAACATTTTGTATCATTTTCTATTGAGAGAAGTGACAAAGAGATTATTCAGTGTGCTCTCTAGCATGGTAAATTGACAGTTGGTTTATTTTCCACTTAACTGTTCCTTCATTAGACTGTATATACTCAGGAAAAATTAAACAATAAAATCACTCTATCAATAACAGTACAAAAGGACAAAGATAATGGATTAATATTTTTAGTTATACGAGTATATTCTTGAAATGGGGGAAAAGGAGGATGAAAAATTCCAAAAAGTAAACTGCAATATTCAGAGGTTGATTTGCACAACCAGTAACAATTGAAGTAATTCAAGTTCTATTTCTTCATTTTTACAGTCACTGGACTATCGTTTATTTCAAAGCAACTGTTCAAAGCAGGGTGTGCGTTAGCACAGGGATCAGAGACACACCCTGTGCTTGAAAGAAACTAAAATGATTCTGAACCGTTACAAACTTACTCTCGAAAAAACAAGTTTATCAAACTTAAGTCTCATGTGGAATTCAATGCTTATTAAATTATGAGTAATAAAAATGGACTAATTTAAACCTTATATTGTGTTCATAAAAACTCAATGCAACATCGGTAATTGTTTACCTAGACCAACAGAAGTTCTTGTGGGAGAGAAATATATTATCACTAGCAATGACAAAGTTTGCTAGCACATGACAATATTAAAATCTTGATCTTTGCTATTGATAGTTCAAATATTTCTTTCAGCTGCACAGTTCATTGTTGATAACATGGTATACATTTTTAAGATTGTGATCAAATTTTTGAAAACTTCTATCAAGTTTGTACATGAGTTATAAGATTTCAGGCCTTTCGAGAAGTTCCCTATAATAATTACCCTTTTTCAGTCTCTTTGAATGGACAGTTCTCATTAACCATTCTGTCATCAGCCTCCCTGTGGTAGTTAGGTATCGAGTTTTATGTTGCGTTTGTCATCAGTATTTCATGTGAACTCAGCTGGAAAATTAATCATAGGAATTCTGATAAGCTCTGTATCACACAATTCCTATACAAATTGCACAGTATGTTTATAAATGCACACAGGGCATCATCAAGACTATTTCTGATCGGCTAGAGCTTCCAGTTTGACTGAACTCCTTGAGAACCAAATTCCCCACTTGTAACTTTACATGTCTGTCTGATGATGGAAAGAATTTGCCACGGACCAGTTCCTGGCTCCACGTTAATCTTGCTTTTCCCCACCCCCACTGCAGGCCCTGGTCATATGTCCATTCAGTCTCTGAGGCAGCACCCTCGTGTCGTGGTGTGGCGTAAATCTACATAGCGGGCAGTGGGAACATCACTACGTGTTATTCCTACGACAGGACAACCGGCAGTAACGTATCCGTTCACAAAACCGTGACCCACATAAATATGTAAATTAACCCCATTAAACCCATACCAAACGTATCTGCGACTCAACTTCCCTTGCCCAGACCCCAGAGGTAACTGCAGCCACCTTGTCACCACTCAACAGGAGGGAACTGTGACAGGGTAAAATCCCAGTGGAAAGGGACGACAATCTTAACCACTGCAGTTAAAGTATCTTTTATATACAAACATACAAAAATTTTACAAAGATATATGACCACGTAAACATTCTGAAAGCTAGCCTGAGGGCCTTGGAAGAGGTCACTGAGAGTGAAGGGACACAAGGCTGAGCTTCCTGGTTAACTTGCCTCTGGGTGAGAGGCAGACACAAGTGAGATGGAGTCTCTTCATCCGCCAACTCAGAAAATCATAATACTCCCCAGAGATCCTTATCCCTCACATGCTGAGTGCGTGATAGTTCAGGCAAAATCTATAATAATGATATATTTTATTCCTTAAAAAGGAACACATTGACAGAAAAAAAATCCAATTTATTTGAATGACTATTCTTTATAGCAGAAGAAGATTAAAGCAATAAAGTCCTCATTTCAAGGGCTTAGCTAGTAAAGAATATAGGTTTTGTGATGGAGACAACTAAAGCTTATTAATGATTTTCAAATTTCGGCAATTAGATGCTAACCCTTTCTAGTGTCTGATACATACACATTAACCTATTTAAGCATGCACCTGAGAATCATTTATTATCCTGTTATTAACTAAAGTGAAAGCACTGTAGGAGGGAAAACTAAATATATGTGGGGAGAGTGGTAGAATAGTCCGGTCATTTCTAAAACTATGCTGTTAGGGAGCCTTTTCCTATTCAGTTTAAATGCCAGGCAGTACGGTGCTTCTTCTGTTCCCATGGAAACCTCAGCCTTGTTCAAGTCCACGTTAATTTCTTACTGCCATCTGCCTGTTGAGCTACAGGGCTTTCTCCAGCTAGTATCATGCAAAGGCCTGCTAGGAGAATGAAGTTTATTTAGGAACTCTCTAAACTGTTTCCACTGGAGGTCAGGATTGAAAACAGACCCAATCAAACCTCAATGATGAATTTGCTGAAGGATGAAAGGAGTTAAAATATACTGTGTGAGCTTCTTTTTAAAAAAATTAACCAATGTTGAATGCAAATTATCTAGACAGAATATTAAAAGCTGTTCACATAACACTGAACAAAGTTTGTGTAGTGTTTCTATCATCCCTTTAATCTCTGAAATGGACCACATTTCTATGTGCTTTTTGAAATGCTAATGATGTCTTGAATCAAAAGTCACAAGCTGGTGACCTGTGAATCAGCTCTGACCTGTAGACATGGTTTTTTGGCCTGTACAGTGTTTTAAAACAATGCTTGAATTAGTTGCCAACTTCTACAAATTAGAAAACTCCATAAAAAAAAAAAAAACCTTCTAGATTTCCAGCTTCTCCTGAAAACTTGGAAGATGTGGCTGGCTCTCCAACGCTGTATTGTCAAAGCTCAGTAGCAGAGGGCCCCCTGGGAGGGGCGTGGCTCTCCCATTTGCCACAATCTCTGTCACTCCTGACCTGGTCCCATTTGCCTGCTCCATTCATTAGCAGTAGCAGCTTGGCCTCGGGGACACTCACACCCACAATTCCTACCTTCGAGTCAAGGTTTGCCAACTTTCTAAAGAGCGAAACAAATGGGAAAACTCAGTCATGTAGTCGCTCACAGAACACAGAATTTGTACCAGGCTAACACAGAGCAACAAAATAAATAACCACTTTTGTTTGCTTCTTTAGCGTTCATTCTCTGGCATAAATTATTTGGCGTAAATAATTTGCAATGCTGTCCATCAAGTATTAGCAAAGGAGAAGACTGTACCCGTGCCAGTCTCTCTGTCCTCCATTGAAGAATGCTCATTAAGGATAACCACCAGCACCGCCATGTCCAGTCACTATCATGCTCCCCATTTCATAGATGAGAAAACTGAGGCTGAGGGGGATCCGTAACTCATCCAAAGTCATAGAGCTAGTGAATAACAGATTTTAGCTTCA
>VMDR010014765.1:0-23067 GCA_007922815.1 Macrotus californicus | reverse complement strand
ATCAACCTTTGGCATCACTTTCCTATTCTATCTTTAACTATGTATGAAATATCAGTTAATTACACTAATCATATGTTATGTAATAATGATGAATGGCAATTTTTTTCTGAAAACTGATGTGTACTAGATGACCCGATTCACTGTGACTACAAATATTTAAAGAAATATTTGTAGATGCTAACAACTCCCAGGTATCTACTCATGAGAAATGGAAATGTAGAACCAAATAAAGACTTGGATATGAATAGCAGCATTAGTCATAACAGTCCAAAACTGGACATAATCCAACTGTTCTTCCACTAGTAAACGGACAAAATGTGATATATCCATATAATAAACTATTATTCCACAATAAAGAGAAATGGAAAGACTGTAAGACAAGACAAAAAGGGCCACTGCCTATTTATAAAGGGATCAATCCAATAAGAAGATATAATATTTTAAAATATTTATGCACCAACATAGGAGTATCTACATATATAAAGCAAATATTAAGAGACCTAAAGGGAGAAATGGCAATACAATAATAGTAGGAAACTTTAATATCCCACTTACATCAATAAATAAAAGATCATCCACACAGAAGATCAATAAGGAAACATCAGCTTTAAATGACACATTAGACCTGGTGAACTTAACAGATATACGGAGAACATTCGACCCCAAAGCAACAGAACGCATCTTTTTTTCAAATGCATATAGAATATTCTCCAGAATGGATCATATGGTAGGCAACAAAATAAGTCTTAACAAATCTAAGAAGACAAATCATATCAATCATCTTTTCCCAATGGTATGAAACTATACATAAATTTCAAGAAAACTGGAAATTTCACAAATATATGGAGACTAAAAACATGCAACAAACAATAAGTCCATGAAGAAATCAAAATGAACTAAATATACATTGAGACAAATAAAATTGGAAATACAACACACCAAAACTTATGGGATGCAGCAAAAGTGATTCTCAGAGGAAAGTTCATAGCATAAATGCCTATCTCAAGATGAAAACCGCCTCAAATAAACAACCTTAAGAAACTAGAAAGAATAACAAAGCCAAAACTTAGTAGAAGGAAAGAAGTAACAAAGATCAGAACAGAAATAAATGAAACAGAAGGTAAAAAGACAACAGAACAGGTCAGTGAAACCTAGAAAAGAGGAACAAAATTGAAAAACCTTTAGCTAGACTTAACAACAAAAAAGAAGATGCTCAATGAAAGAAAATCAGAAATAAAGGAGACATTAAAACTGTTATCACAGAAATACAAAGGATTATAAGAGATGACAACAACAATTATGTCAAAGAAATGAACAACCTAGAAGAAACAGGTAATTACTAGAAATATATAACCTTCCAAGAATAAATCATGAAGGAATAGAAAATCTGAACAGGCCAATTTCTAGTTAAGAGATTGAACCAGTAATTTACAAACTCCGTATAAACCAAAATCCATGGCTGACAGCTTCGACTAGTGAACTCTACCAAAGATTGAAAGAAGAATCAATGCCAACCCTTCTCAAACTCTTCCAAGAACAGAAGAATACATTTCCAAACACTTCCATTTTACGAAGCTAGCGTTACCCTGATACTAACACCGGACAAGGATACCAACAAAAGAAAATTACAGACCAGTATCACGGATAAATTTAGATGCAGAAATCAACAAAATAATAGCAAACTGAATTTAACAATACATTAAAAGCATCACATACCATGATCAAGTGGAATTTATTCCAGGAACGCAGGGTTGGTTCAATGTCCACAGAGAAATTTTAAAAATTCCATATATAATTGCATCAAAAAGAATAAAATATCTAGGAATAAGTTTAACCAAGGAGATAAAAGACCTGTATAATGAAGATTATTAGACACTGATGAAAGAAACTGAAGACACAAATAAATGTAAAGATAATCTGTATTTGTTGTTTGGAAGAGTTAATAGTATTAAAATGTCCATATTACACAAAGCAATCCATAGATCAAACAATAAAACAAACAATACTAAAATGTGTACAGAAGCACAAAAGGTGCCAAAGAGCCAGGGCAATCTTGAGAAAGAAGAACAAATCTGAAAGCATCACGCTCCCTGATTTCAAACTATATTAAAAACCATAGTAATCTAAACAGTATGGTATTGGCCTAAAAACAGACACATAGATCAAACAAACAGAATGGAAAGCCCAGAAATAAGCCCAGGCATATAGGGTCAATTAATTTGTGACAAAGAAGCCAAGAATATACAATGGGGAAATAACAGTTTCTTCAATAAAAAGTGCTGAGACAACTAGACAGTCACATGAAAAATAATGAAATTGGAGCACTATCTCATGTCATAAACAAAAATGAACTCAAAATGGATTAAAGACTTGAATGTAAGACCTGAAACCATAAAACACCGAGAAGAAAATATAGGCAGTAATAAGTTTCTTGACAGGAGGTCTTGGCGATGATTTTTTGAATTTGGTACCAAATGCAAATGCAACAAAAGCAAAAATAAACCAGTGTGACTACATCAAATTAAAAAGTTTCTGCACAGCAAAGAGAACCATCAACAAAATGAAAAGGCAACCTACTGAATGGGAGAAAATATTTGCAAAATACATATCTGATAAAGAGCTAATATCCAAAATACATGAACAAATCATACAATTTAATAACAAAAACACAAGCAATTCAAGTTAAAAATGGTCGGAGGATGTGAACAGATATTTTTCTAAAGAAGACATACAAAGGCCAACAGACACACAAAAGCATGCTCAACATCACTAATCATCAGGGAAACACAAATCAAACCAGAGTATCACCTCATCCCTGTAAGAATGACTATTATCAAAAGGACAAGAAATAACAAGTATTGTCGAGGATGTGGGGAAAAGGGAACCTTTTTCGGTGGAAATGTAAACTGGTGCAGCCACTGTGAAAAGCAGCATGGAGGTTCCTCGAATAAAAAAAGAATGAAGCCTTGCCATCTGCAACAACGGGAACTGACCCAGAGGGTACTGTGCTGAGGGACGTAAGTCCAAAAGAGGAGGGCAAATGCCGTAGGATTTCACTTAAACGTGGAATCTAAACAGCAAAATAAGCGAACGAGCAGAACAGAAACAGACTCAAAGACATGGAGAACATTTTGATGGGGATGGGGTTGGCTGGATGAATGGAAGAGGTGAAGGGATGAAGAAGCAGAAAGTGGTGGTTACAGAATGGTTATGGGGGTGTAAAGCACTGGTTTGGCCGATACAGGGGATGCAGTCAATAATGTGATGACTGTGTGCGGGGTCAGACGGGTCCTGCAGTTACCAGGATGATCACTACGTAGTTATGTAGATGTCTGGATGTCTGGTCGCCGGGTTGTACACCTGTAACTAATTAATACTGTAAATAAACTGGAACTGAAAAATAAAAAATATTTTTTAAAATTAAAAAGACAAGTACCCACATGATCCAGGAATCCCACTTTTGGGTACTGATCCAAAGAAAATGAAAACTCCAAACCAACAGACAGGCACACCATGGTCACTGAAGCAGCATTTACAATACCCAAGATCTGATAACAACCCAAGGGTCTACTGACAAATAATATATGGTGTGCACACATGATGAATTCAATGCTATTCAGCCATAAAAATGAAGTCTTGCCATTTGAGACAATGTGGATGGACCTAGAAGGTATCATGCTAAGTAAAATAAGTCAACCAGAGAAAGGCAAATAACTATATGTGGAACCCCTCACAAATACCAAACCAAAAAACCCCCAACACTAACTATCAAGCTCACAGATACAGAGAGAAGACTGATGGTTGCCAGAGGTGAGGATTGGGGGGAGAAGGGTGTGAAAACTTAGAAGAGAAATAAGTCACGGTGATGTGATGTACAGCATGGGGACTGAAGTTAACAGTACTGTACCATGTATTCGAGAGTTGGTAAGGGAGTAAATTCTCAAAGTTCTCATCACCAGAAAGGAAATCTATGTATAGTGATGGATGTCAACTAGACTTTTTGTGGTGACCATTTTGCAATATATACAAATATTGAATCTTTATGTTGTACACTGGAAACTAATACAATGTTGCATGTCGACTACACCTCAACAAAAAGATATCTGAAAGAAAGGGATGCACTGCTGACACATGCTACAACACGGATGAGACTCAGACATTGTGCTGCATGAAAGCAGTGAGATAGAAAAGATTTTATATTGTTTCATTCCATTTACAAAAAATGCCTTAGAGAAGCCAAATCTATAAGGTCAGACAACAGAGGACTAGTCCCTGGGTCAGGGCTGGGAGCAGGGACTGACTGCACATGGGCACCAGGGCTCTTCGCTGGGGTGAGGAGCATGTTCTAAAATGCATTATGGTGATGATCGTACATTCTATAACTTACTAAAAGTCCCTAAATCACTCACTTAAAAATAGCTGAATTTACATGTTAGTTACATATCACTAAATCTCTTTTTAAAAAATCAGCCTCAACACAATTTAACTTACTAACTTTCCATACTTTTCCAGGGCTTTGTGGCCACTGTGGTTGTTTTGCTATTCTATAACAAAACATGAAACACCGATTAATTGCACTGATCACACATTATTACATCAACGGTAAAATGGTTATTCACTCTCACAACTGACATACACTAGACGGCCTGATTAGGATTATAAATATTTAAAGAAAGACATTTTAAAATGTCACCTCTGTACCTCCCAGATGACTTAAGGCTGTGCATGCAGTGGGAGAATGACTGGTTCAAACACGAAAAATCTCGCCAAGGAGCCCAGATGCCTCGATGACCCCGGGACTGCTCTGACTGATTTTCAGGCCGGACTGATTCTTTTTTTTCTTTCACTGAATTGACCAAATTGACTGTGGAAATTGGTATCATGTCGAGACAACCCATGTTGCCACCCATAACCACCTCATGCGGGAAACTCTATCTTCACACATGCTGCATCAATTAGCCATTAAACAATCCACACAAACAGCATCGAGCTGAAGCTTGCTAATAAAGGCCAGAGCTCACAAGAGCATGTGCTTTCTGCAGCTCTTCACAAAAGGCTCCTCTGCCCACTGCCCAGCCCCCACTCCCACCACAATCTGGGGCAGACCGAGGGGCTCCCCTGGGTCAGGATATGGCTGGGTGCCAAGGGCACTGTTCAAAACAGATAAATAAAAGCTTTCACAAAACTACAGTTGAAGTTACCCAGTGTGCTTTGTGTAGGGACCTGTAAGTCAACTTCCCAGTAAGACGAGTTCCAAAGAAAAACATGACTCTGCACGGGCTACTGCACGCCCTTTCTTTTCAGGAAAGGGAAAGCATGCAAACTGAGGGTTCTCTTTTTGCTGTGATCGATTCAGATCAGGTGCTGGTGACATCTCTCACGTCTGCTCCCCCTCGGTCTCCATTTTGTACCGTGTTTAAAATATTTAGTGTGCCCTGTGCTTTATGTGTAAGCCACACTGAGTGCTTTTAGAAACAGGCACGGTACAATTCTTAGGAAGCAGAAATGAACTTCCCTTCAACTCTTCCCGGCCATACAGCAATCACACTGCTTTGCATGAATGCCAGAAAGCCGCTCTGAGTGTACCAGGAGCCAGAGGACATGTTAGCAGGTTCCACTCTTAGCCATTTCTCCTGCACTGTGCCGGGTGCTGCAGCAACCTTCTTTCATTATGCTTCATTATCTTATGAAAGGACAACAACTAATATATCTATCTAGTTATTTCTTGGGGACTGCATTCTAATGAATGAGAACAGCAGGTACAATTAAATATAGACTACGCTGACATGCTGCATTACAAATTCATCTGTGCACAACAGGAACACACTTAAGAGAAAACCACAATGCAATATAAAAGTTACTCTAATCATTCCATTACATAATAAAGGGTAGGTCATCCAAATATTCTTGCAAAAAGCTTTAAATAAAATTAAGTAGCATAATTAGCCATCCTGAATAGCTGTTACTGTCTGGAGTCTCATGATTCAGTTGAGAATGGAGACCACAAACACAGTTTCCCTCCCTCATGCACGATAAAGGCAGGACGCACGCAGCATTTTCCAGGCTAAGGACAAGGGCGCAAGGCCTGGGCTTCTCCATTCTGCCTTCCTTCCCCCAGTCCTCTCCCTGTAAGTACAAGAAGTTCCCTACTTACACGGCAGATCTTAGACTCCTATGTGGCTACAGGTATGTATTCGAGTCTGTCTGTGGAGACACCAGGTGTGGTGGAACAAGTTCCTGGGAGTCAGAAGGAACCCATGTTCTGCCCCAGCTCTGGGACAATCTACTCCCATGGGTTTAAGATACCACTAATTTAAGGCCCCTACTGACTACAAAGGCTTTTCGGTGAAAAAGGAAACAAACAAAAAACCCAATGGAACACTACATTAAATGCATACATAAATTTAAGATACATTTTGATTGTAGGTTTGACTTGGAGTAGCGTGTCCAGAAGACCAGCTCTGGCGAACAGATATAATAGAAGTTATAGCAGATAACACTTCTTTGGCACTTGCTGCATGCCAAGCACCAGGCTAAATGCATTATTATCACATGCATTAACTCATTTCATTATCCTTATAACCCTTGATGGATACTATTAAACCCATTTTAGAGATGAATACATTGAGAATCAAATTAATGAAATTAGTTGCCCAAGGCCACACAACCAGTCTCTAATTCTAACTCTCACACCTTAACAAACTGCATTATATTTATGAGATAAATCTCATCTGAATTTACGGGCTAGATCATTATTCCAGCTTTGGCCCTGAAGAGCTGGCTGGCCTTTACAGGTTTTTAGATTGTTCTGCTTCTCACAAAAAAGTAGTTATAGAAGGGAACTTTGGGGAAAGTTCTGACTATTCTCTCCATCTCTTGCTGCGTCTCTTGGACTTTAATAAGTAGTTATTACGTGCCAGAGCTATGACTCAACGAGGTCAAAGACCTGACCCAAGGTCATATCGCTGAGTTCAATTAAGAGGCACAGCAGCACTTAAATCTGGACTGCTGACCCTAAAACTAGAGCTCTTCCGCTGGGCTACCAACTGCTTTATTGCCTTTCTTATGACTCAGGGTTTTTTCCTTCTCCTTTTTGAGACTTAGTTTTCTCAGCCAGAAATGGGGCACAATGATACCTTCCTTGCAAGGTTATCATGAAGCTTAAATAAAACAACATATCCAAAAGATCTGCTGCAGTAGTGCACAGAAGGCACTCCGTGAACGATAATAACAATACTTATTATTGCACCCAATCCAGAGGGAACTCAATCCTCCCACAGCAAAAGGACGGATTTGATTTCCATGGTGCTGATCACCTTAAGCTTTGCCTTTGGAGAAGAAGACAGCCACAGAGAGGTCTTCTAACTACTAAACATTCTTAGGCAGAGTGTTCTATCTGAGGGCAAATATCTTACTTTACTACTAGAAAGGAGAACAAAGGACGACTTTCAATTAAGCTACATTACAAAAAAATGCATTTGGCATATAATCATTGTCATAAATTAACTGTGGCCTCCAATCTCTACCAAAAGAAACGGCCCATCCATCATATAGCTGTTCTCTCTCCTGATGAACTCCTAAACTTCAAGGTTTGCTTAAGAAACAAAGCTATAATCAGAGCTATCTATGGAGTCTGGTGAATCAAATACTCATCAGACCACATACAGAATGCATCTTGCTGCATGGTTGGATAGGGGTCACCAAAAAGGTGAGGGGCTCACTTGAGAGTACCATAAAGACCTGTGAGTCAAACACACAATGATCATATGATCTGCTTTCATCTCGATGCCCAGCAAGGCGGAGGACACTGGGGGACGTTATAGGGGGACTAACGACCCCTCTCCCACTTGCATTCCTTGCCTGTATAGCACCAGATCTTGTTTCTTCTCCCTTCTCTTCGGCTCTTACTGATATTCATTCTCAGAATGGGAAGAGGAGGTGGTCTGCGTGGTAATTCCCGTGGGTTCCTCATCCTCTTAGAGATTTCCTAAAAGGGTTGACTGTTCATGACAAATCCTATCACAGATGCATGGGGAGGGAGAGGGAATCGAGTCCAGGACAACCCTTCCTAATTAAGTAGACCACCCAAATATAGAAACTATAGAAAGATCCAGTACTCTTTTTATAATGAAGCTTTTTATTTTGAGATAATTGTAGACTCAGATGCTACTGTGAGAAATAATACAGGCGCCCTGTCCACCCTCTGCCCATCTCCGTATCACAGTGTGCTGACGCTCACAGTCAAGATGGGGACGGTGTCTATTGCCACTTCCTGCCATAGCCACACCTGCATCCCTCCCACTCCCTCAACCTCTCATTAGCCCCTGGAAACCGCTAATCTGCAATCCATTTCTGTCATTTTATCATTTCAAGAATGTTAGAAAAATGAAATCATGTAGTACATAACCTTTTGTGATAGGCCTTTTTTCACTCAGCATCATTCTCTGGGGGTTCATCCAGGTTATGTGTATCAACAGTCCCTTCCTTTTTATTGTTGAGTCGTATCATATGGTGCAAATGTACCCGGTTTATTTAACCACTCACTCACTAAAGAGCATCTGGGTTTTGGGCTATTATGAATAAAGCTGCCATAAACACTTGTGTCCAATTCAGTTTTTGTGTGAACCTAAGTCTTTATTTCTCTGGGATAGATGCTCAGGAGTGCAAAGGCTGGGTCATATAGTAGTTGCATGTTTAGATTTTTAAGGAATGCCAAATTGTTTCCCAGTGGGGCTGTGTCGTTTTACATTCCTATCAGCAATGTATTAGTCATCTAATTCCTCTGTATCCTCGTCAGCATTTGGTGTTGTCACTATTTTATTTTAGCCAATTTGGTAGGTGTGTAGTAATAATGTCCCTGTGATTTTAGTTCTCATTTCCTTAATGGTTAATGATGCTGAACATCCTTTCATGTGCTTACCTGCCATTTTTGGTTCTCTTCAGTGGAACGCGTCTTCATGCCTTTTGCTCATTTTCTAACTGAACTGTTTTTTTATTGTTAAGTTTTGAAAGTTCCTCACATATTCTAGACATTCTTTGAAAGAACACTTTCAGTAATACTACACAGGGCTTCATGTCTTTTGAAAATCGTTATCACAGATGCAGAAATCTTCAGTGATTACCCAAGGCAAACAGAATGAATGACCAATGGGCGGGGGGATGCAGGCTTTGTTTCTACAGATGTTCATTTGTGCAGACAGTCAGCACTGGAGAAAAACCACAACCCAGAGTCATTACACTAGTTTGTTTACCTCAGTTAATGGGCTAAGTCTATTTTTCTTTAAAAACAAATGTTCATAAGTGATGATCTCCTACAGCATTGGTATGTGATTAATAACTACATTTAAAGGGCAATATTTAAAGAATGTGAACCAGGAGCCAAGGTGTAACCGTGCTCCTAGCATGAGCACTTGCTCCGTGAATGCCCCCTTCCAGACACGTGTGCCTGAGCAGCCACAGAGCTCAGGAAGGGGCTCCCGAAACCCAGCTCTCGTGCTGCAACCAAAACCAGCTGCAGATGATTCCTTCCAAAACGACGTGGGTTGTTCAAACACTAACCAGTTCTTTTAAAAAACTGTGTCTGGTGCTCCAGATGACAAAAATAGGGCTTAGGTTACTTCAAAGCTCACTATAACGTATGAGAAAGCAAAAACTGTAAATCTCTGCAAAAGAGGTTGTAATGGAAGTTTTGTACACATTACATTTTTTCGTAAGTTACTCAAAGTTGGTCAGGTTACTTTTCTATTGAGAGCAATGCTTTCCAACAATGTTCTTCCTAAAGAATCACTTTACCCAGCAAATGATCATTCCCTCAATTTATTTTTGTCACAAACCCTAACTTTTACACAGACCAGGGTATTCTTTTAACACTGCCACCTTGACATCCAAATTTCTTTCCTAACTAATTAAAAGGTTTTACTTCTACCATATCATTCCTCTCCTCTCATTTAATAAACCTAATAAAATAAGTTGGTGATATAATACAAATATTCTTGTAACATTTTTTAAATCTTCAAACTTCCACTGACCTCATTGAAAAGGTATTAGCAAATATATACAACATTTATTTGCCTACACGCTTTTGGATTATCAGCTCCCAATTTTCTTCCAAATTCTTTCCTTAAAAATGATGCCCTTGCACGGGGACCTTCTTGTACTTTTTGGGGGGGCAACTTCTTGTGGATCTACAATCATTTCAAAATAAAAAAGATTTTTAAAAAAAGAATGCCTTTGCTTTCCGTCTAAGTTGTTATTCTACATGTCCTTTTAATAATTCTTTGTTAATGATAAAACTTTGTTTTCAGGGTACTTTATAGTTTAAAACCCTTTCCCCTTAAAAACGTCTTCTGATGTAATGACGTGACTCTGGTTTAGAACGCAACCATTTTTTTAGCCAAGTCACGCTGCTTTAATTCTCAGTTTGTTTGCATGTCAGTCCCTCATCTGCAGTTCTACAATATTTCGTATTTCCTAGGATTCTCCACTTTGAAGGGACACAAAAGAGATTGTAAGGCACTTAGAACAGTGCCTGGTACAGAATAAGTGCTTAATAAATACTATTTTCATTATTATTCTCAATCTTTTTCTTTCTTCTCCCATATGCCTCTCTGATTTGCTTTGTTCTCTTACCTTGCCAACATGTCAAACTTCCTTTAGTCACAAATCACACGATCCAGAATCCTGATGCTTTCAGGAACCTGAGTGACCATCTAGCTATCCCTTCATTGCATATGAGGAAACAGAGGCCAGAAAGCAGGAATGGCCCGCTTTTCCAGGTCACACACGAGGCAGTCAGTCAGTGGGACTGGACTGGAAATTCAAATAAAGCTTCATTCTTTCTTAGAAACTGAGCTTCTTAAATTGTCCAAGTCAGTGCTGCATCTCTGTCGTTCTTTAATGCTATCTGAAGGGAAAAAATTGCTTAACTAAGGAGAGAAAATTGTGTGCAATTTCCAGATGCTCCAAACTGCTGGCCAGTGACAACAGCAACTTTTAAGTTTCTCTCTCTCTCCCTCCCACCCTCTCTCTCTTTTTTTCTCTGACATTACAAATGTCCTGTAAATCATGAAGGATTTCTTTGTTTCCAAACTTCTGAGCTGCTAGATCAAATCTAGGTAGGATTTTTTCAGGTACCGAGAGGTACAGTGATTAACAACAGAATTACTGAGCCCCTTTGAAAGAAGGGTTTTTCTTTTTGGGAAGGGAAGTTTCTTTCTAAAGTACAGCTTCTACCACACTGCTAAGAATGCCTTCTTTCTCCTCCTTTTTTTTGGAATTTATTCATTTTAGAGAGAGGAAGGGGGAGAGGAAGTGAGGGAGGGAAGGAGGTGTGGGGGGGGGAGGTGAGGGAGAGGAAGAGAGAGAGGGAGAGAGAAAGAAACACTGATTTATTGTTCCACTCATTGATGCACTCATTGGTTGATTCTTGTATGTGCTCTGGCTGGGGATCAAACCCACAACCTTGGCTTATTGGAAAGACACTCTAAGCAACTGGGCTACCCAACTAGGGCTCTCTTCCTTCTCTTTTTAAAGTCTGATATACAATGGACAGCACAATTCCCCCTTTCTAGATGCGCAAGTCTGTATGGTCTGACAAATGTGTACGGCTGCACAACCACTACCAAAATCAAGATACAGGACAATTCCAGCATCCTTCCACCCAATTCTGTCATAGCTTATTGTTCACTGTTCCTCTGTCCTTTGGCAACCATTGATGTACTTTCCATTTTTATAGCTTTGCCTTTTCTAGAATGTCACGGAAGTGGAATGACATTAGGTTGCCCTCTCAGTCTGGCTTCTTTCACCCAGCATAAAGTTTTAATATTCACATATGTTGTGTGCATTAGCAATTGGTACCCTATTAATGCTGACAAGTACTCCACTGTGCTCCACTGTATCAGTCTATCACAGTTGCGCTGTTTCCAGTTTGGGGTATTATGAATGAAGTCACTAGGAGTGGGATTGGTGGATCATGTTGCAGGAAACATGCCAAACTATTTTCCAAACTGGCTGTACCAGTTTATATTCCCACCAGCAATGTACAAGAGTTTCAGCTGCTCTGTATTCTTGTCAGCACTTGATACTATTTTTTCTTTAATCTTAGTGAATGCCTCTCTCCCTGACTGGGGACCAAACCTGCAACCCAGGCAAGTGCCCTGAGGGGGAATAGAACCAGCAACCTTTCACTTTTTGGGATGACGCCCAACCCACTGAGCCATAGCAGCCAGGGCCAAAGGTCTCTCTTTTAATAGAAAAAAAGTAGAAAACATGTATTTTTAAAACACACTGAACTTCTGCTAAAAGTTTAAGCAACGGCGACTCCTCTCTTAAAACCCACAAGCAATCCATCAGAAAATCTATTGACTCTACATTTAAAATTCAAGGCCTGTCTGGAAAAAGTCTAGCATTGTTAATGTAATGAGAATGGTTTGCACAACATCAATGTAACCTGGAGCCAAGGAGAGCGGACTGAAATGTGCATGCATGACAATGAGGACTTCACTGTACCAGTCAGTGGGGGGTGGCAGATGCCATGAATGAGCATGGGTACTGTGTGGCGGTCACATTCAAAATGACTGAGCAAGTAGAGCAACAAATGTGCATCAGATTTTGCATTAAGCTTGAATGATGCTCTGCAGACTACTCAGATGATTCAGAAACCCACAGCTGTGGGCAACTGGTGATTGGCAGCTTCACCATGACAACGCATCATGTCTTGTGCAGAGTTTTTTTGGCAAAACATCAAATCACCCAGGTGACTCAGCCCCCTACAGCCCAGATTTGGTGCCCTGCGACTTCTGGTTTTTCCCAAAACTAAAATCACCTTTGAAAGGGAAGAGATTTCAGATCATTGATGAGATTCAGGAAAATATTATGGGGCAGCAGATGGCAATTAGGAGAACTGTGTGAGGTCCCAAGGTACCTACTTTGAAGGGGACTGAGGCATCACTGTCCTATGTACGATGTTTCTTGTATCTTGTATCTTCTTCCGTAAGTGTCTCTTTTTCATAGTACATGTCTGGATACCTTCTGGACAGACCTCGTATATCCAGAATCTGACCACTTTCCCCATCTTCACGATAGTCTCCCTGATTTGAGCCTCTGTAACTCACCTGGACTACTGACTGCCTCAGTTCTTAACAGCTGTTCTACTCTCGCCCTATTCTTGGATACAGGTACTGTTCCATAAACATTCCAGGCTCATCTAACCTGGTGTCCTTTGCTCCCTTACTGTCCCCTTCCCCCCATATACCTATCTGATGAGCAGCTCTGCTCCTGCAAGTCTTTGCTCCAATCCCATCTCCTCTTTGAGGTCTACCTAATGAACAATGCAACCTGTGTTTGCCTCCCCTAAGCTCGATCTTTTTCTTTTCTCCATATCACTAACCACCTTCTAACACACTCTGTATTTACTTTTTCATTATATTTATTATTTATGGGCTGTTTCCCAACCCTGGCCCACTCCTGCTAGAACATAACTTCCATGATTGTAGGAATATTTTGTTTTATATATTGATGCATTCCAAGTACTCATGCCAGTGCTTGGCACATAGTGGGTATACAATAAATAGTTGCCAAATGAACAAGTGAACTAACAATACTGGTTTTGGCATTTAAGGTACCACCAACTGGAAGATCTGTGTGAGGACAGGTTTATAAAAAGTAAAGCCAGGAATAGAAAATAAAATTTCAAACATTCATGTTGAAACCATAACACTCAGTTTCTCTAAACACAAATCTATTTGTGCAGCATTTGCCTTCAGAACAATATAAAACTTTTTAATTGTATAAAAGATGTTATAAAACTTTCTTATTAGAAAAAATAAATGAGCCCTCACTGAGTAGCTCAGGTGGTTAGAGCAGCATCCCCACAGGCCCAGGTTGCAGGTTCGATTCCCGGTCAGGGCACATACAAGAAGCAATGAATGAATGTATAAATAAGTCGAACAACAAATTGATGTCTCTCTTTCTCTCTTCCTTCCTTCCTTCCTCCCTCCCTCTCTCTCTCTCTCTCTCTCGTGTCAATAAATAAATATTAAAAAAAGAAATGAAACTAACCAGGTTAATAAATATAAAGAATGTTCAGGACACCATCTAGGTTGTTTCCTTCTATAAACTCCATCTGTGTAAGATTGTCCCAGCTTGACTGCCAATTTTGTTTTCTTAATCTAAGTTCTAATCTTATTACCCTTCCATTTCTATTTTTTATCCTCAGGGAAAGAGAGAACAGTTACTGCCAGGGCATTCTCACATCTTCCAAGGAGATGGCATAGGTGTTAATCTTGCATTTATGTTTGACATGGGTAATGACAGCTATGACTGGAGCTGTAGGTGCATTAATATGCAGGGCTCTCACCTCATTAGTGGCGATGTATGTTTTGAAGTTCAGCTGCAATGCTTGCTGTAATGTCAGATCTGTCCTAACAGACTTTCTCACTGTTCATTTTCTTTGTTTATACCCTGTCAGTACATGCTATGCTTATAGGCCTTACACATATGCATTTTTAATAAAGATAATTTTCCCATAGTAGTTAATCTTGGTAGAAGTTTCAAACATTTTTAATAACTATGTCTTCACTTCTGGTCAAGATAGTTTAGGCAGACATGGCTTGCCACTTTTCACAACCACAACAAAATTACAACTAAAATATAGAACGACCATCACTCAGAACTGACAGATTGAGTTGAATGGAAGTGTGACAACTTCCATCCAGCCTGAGCTGGCAGACTAAGATTCCATCAACCTTGCTAACACTGTTTGACCAATCTTAGAGATCCCCAGAGACTCCACCCTACACAACTGGGACCACCCAAGCTGCTTTCCCAAGTGAATGGCTGGTCTTGGCTCATGCTGCACAACATCCTAAATCCTCTCAATCAAGCAGTGGCTGGCCTTAGTGAGCCCCAGGCTTGCAACTAGCAGACTAGATTCACAGCCTGGCTTCACTTGGAAATATCTGGGCCCAGCACAAGTAGCAGCCATCTTAGATTGCTTTATAGCTCATGCAGGGTGACCCAGGGCAAAACACTGGTGGGGACTGATCTTGGCCTGCACTACCCAGGAAACCCCAGAGCCTGCACACCCAGTGGACAGCTACAGACCATGTTGGAGCACCACCACCCTGCCCCTGCACAGCTGATCCTCCACGGAGGGTGGAGGTTGGTTTTCAGTGGTCACAGCCAGTCCTTGCAGCTGACTGGCCTGGGTAAATCCCTCCCATTGACCTACCAACAGCAACCAAGGCTCAACTGTAAGAGGAGGGTGTACTCAGCTCACATGAAGAGCACACCTGGAGTACCCGGCTTGGGTGATAGGGGAGGCTATGCCACAGGACCCTGCAGGACACCTACCACATTGGGCCATGCTACCAAAACAGGGGGTCATAGCAGCTCTACCTAATACATAGAAACAAACACAGGGAGGCCAATAAGTAGACAAAGAAACATGGCCCAAATGAAAGAATAGATCAAAACTCCAGAAAAAGAACTAAACAAAATGGAGATAAGCAATCTATCAGATGCAGAGTTCAAAACATTGGTTATAAGGACGATCAAAGAACTCAGTGAGAACCTCAGCAGTATAAAAAAGATCCAGTCAGAAATGAAGGATACACTAACTGAAATAAAGAACAATTTACAGGGAAACAACAGTAGAATGGATGAAGCAGAGAATCAAATTAATGGTTTCAACATGAGGAAGCAAAAATCAATGAATCAGAACAAGAAAAAAGAATCCAAAAAAACAAGGATAGTGTAAGCAGCCTGTGGGATAGATAACTTTTAGCAATCCAACATTCGCATCATAGGGGTACCAGAAGAAGAGAAAGAGCAAGCTATTGGAAATCTACTTGAAAAAATAATGAAAGAAAACTTTTCTAATTTGGTGAAGGAAAGACACATGCAAGTCCAGGAAGCACAGAGAGTCCCAAATAAGATGGACACAAAGAGGCTCACCCCAAGACATATCATAATTAAAACAACAAAGGTTAAAGAAAAAGAGATGGAGTAGTGTAGGAGAATGAGAGAGAGGTAAGGAGATTAAGAAGCACAAATAATCAGTTACAGAATAGCCATGGTGATGTAAAGTACAGTATAGGGAAGGGAGTAGCTAAAGAAGTTACATGCATGACCCATGGACATGAATAAGGTAGGGGGATTGCCTGAGGGAATGAGCGGTGCTGGGTAGAGGGAAGCAAAAGGGGAAAAATCAGGACAACTGTAATAGCATAATTAATAAAATATAATTTAAAAAATAAAAAATTATGTCTTCATGTGATATACACAAGTTTATCTTAGAGAAAATATTTTCATAATTGTGACAGAGTAATACAAAGTATAATAAACTCTCTCCCTGGCTTGATTTGGGAGTGGGGTATGCTTATTAACTGACAAAGTGATTAATTCATAGTTACTCTATAATAAAAAACATACCTGGTTATCTGATAGTTCATAAAGTATTTTCACATATATCATCTCAACCAATTCTTAAAAACACAAAATAAATTGTAAAACCTGACTGAATATAATATTTGATGATCCACTATAAATAGTAATTGTTGTACTTCAATTTCTAAAATATTACCAGTTGACATAATACACTATCAGATAAAAGAATCTGTACCAGATTAATAAGCCTCATGGAACAGTTGGTTTGTCATTGCTTGGTGCTCAGATTTCATTCTACTTTACAATCCTCACTGGAAATGCACTATAGGAAAGACTTGATTTCAACAGCATGTTTGGAAGTCATTAACTATGTTTTATAAATCCCACAATACAGTGTGTGTGTATGTGTGTGTATAAAATATATATTATATAAATATATATATTTTTAACAGCTAAAAATATAGGAACAGTGTATTCCAAGGAAGCCATTTAAATGTGAGAAATAGTATGTTCTCTTGTCTCATTAGGTAAGTCAATACATCTCTATTTTGCATCTTTTAAAATTTGTGTTTGGGACTTCTGGCCAAGACGGAGGCGTAGGTAGACACACTGTGCCTCTTCACACAACCAAAAGAAGGATAACAACAAATTTAAAAACCATAAACAACCAGAACTGACAGAAAATCAAACTGTATGGAAGTCCAACGACCAAGGAGTTAAAGAAGAAACATTCACCCAGACCTGTAGGAGGGGTGGAGCCAGGCAGAGAGGACTTGCGGCAAGGTGGTGGCTGGCAGACCAGGGCAGACAAGGCGCGGCTGGCGGAGCAGGCAAGGTGGCGGCTGGGAGACAGAGCGGTCCCACACCCACGTGTGGATAAACCGGGAAGAACAACAGGGGAGCGAGACAGACCGCACAAGGCAGAGCTCCAGCGTGGGAAAATAAAGCCTCAAACCTCTGATTGAAAACACCTGTGGGGGTTGAGGTGTAGGCGGTGGCAGCGGGAGGAACTCCCAGCCTCCCAGGAGAACTCGTTGGAGAGACCCAAAGGGTCCTAGAATGTACACAAGCTCACCCACCCAGGAGTCAGCACCAGAAGGGCCCAATTTAATTGTGGATAGCAGTGGAAGTGACTGAAAACTGGCAGAGAGAAGAGCAAGAGTCACTGTTCCCTCTCGGACCCTCCCCCGAGTACAGCATCACAATGCAACGTGGTTGCCCCGCCCTGGTGAACACCTAAGGCTCCTCCCCTTACTACGTAACAGGCGTGCTGAGACCAAAAAAAAATATGGCTCAAATGAAAGAACAGATCAAAGCTCCAGAAAAAATACAACTAAGCAATGAAGAGATAGCCAGCCTATCAGATGTACAGTTCAAAACACTGGTAATCAGGATGCTCACAGAATTGGTTGAATATGGTTGCAAATTAGATTAAAAAATGAAGGCTACGCTAAGTGAAATAAAGGAAAATGTGCAGGGAACCAACAGTGATGGGAAGGAAACTGGGACTCAAATCAATGGTGTGGACCAGAAGGAAGAAAGAAACATTCAACCAGAACACAATGAAGAAACAAGAATTCAAAAAAATGAGGAGAGGCTTAGGAACCTCCAGGACGTCTTTAAACATTCCAACATCCAAATCATAGGGGGACCAGAAGGAGAAAAGGAAAAGCAAGAAATTGAAAACTTATTTGAACAAATAATGAAGGAGAACTTTCCCGATCTGGCAAAGAAAATAGACTTCCAGGGAGTCCAGGAGGTCCAGAGAGTCCCAAAGAAGTTGGACCCAAGGAGGAACACACCAAGGCACATCATAATTATATTACCCAAGATGAAAGATAAAGAGAGAATCTTAAAAGCAGCAAGAGAAAAGGAGACAGTAACATATAAAGGAGTGCCCATAAGACTGTCAGCTGATTTCTCAAAAGAAACCTTACAGGCAAGAAGGGGCTGGCAAGAAGTATTCCAAGTCATGAAAGGCAAGGACCTACATCCAAGATTACTCTACCCAGCCAAGCTATCGTTTAGAATGGAAGAGCAGATAAAGTGCTTCCCAGATACGGTCAACTTAAAGGAGTTCATCATCACCAAGCCCTTATTCTATGACATGTTAAAGGGACTTATCTAAGAAGAAGAAGATAAAAAATGTGAACAGTAAAATGACAACAAATTCACAGTTATGAACAACTGAACCTAAAACAAAAACAAAAACAAACTAAGCAAACAACTAGAACAGGAACAGAATCACAGAAATGGAGATCACACAGAGGGTTATCAGCGGGGGAGTGGGTGGGGAGAGAGGGGGAAAAGGTACAGGGAATAAGAAGCATAAATGGTATAGGAAATGTAGAAGCCAAAGAACTTATATATATGACCCATGGACATGAACTAAAGAGGGGGACTGTGAGTGGGAGGGGGTGTGCAGGGCAGAGGGGAATAAAAGGGGGGAAGTGGGACAACTGTAATAGCATAATCAATAAAACATATTAAAAAATATTGTGTTTGTAAGTACAAGACCCTGTTTTTTAGGAGAAGCATTTTGCAGGGAAGAAAATGATGATCAGAGGAGGATGGAGGTACTTAGACAAAGACACAGGAGAAAGAGGCTTAGACCCCTCACTAGTGATTCTCTTTTGCAGTCTTCCTTTCACTCCTGTCTTCTCACAGCGCCTGCACCAGGCTCCCCCTTCTGCAGAAGGACACCTGTCTTTGATTTGACAATGTGACACATATTAGCTATAATTCTCATCATCATTCATTTAAAGAAAGCAAAACTGAGTATATGTGCTTTTAAGAGGGTACAGCAATGAGCTTATACAGCAAAAGTGTATAAACAAGTATATTACCTATGTAATTGCCTTAGCTGAACTTAAAGCTCTGATCTTTAATTGCCTGATTGAACTGATCTAAAAAGCTACAATTTTTTAATCAAGGAAAAAATTAAATAGCTTTTTGGGAAAAAAGGCATCTTTAATCTTATTTTTATGGAATTCAAGTTATTAAATATGGACAAAATCCTCTAAGATATTATATTAACAACTCAATCTAGAGTAAATTTCTCATTACAATGCTTTACAAAAGTCATCAAGAAAACCTAGCCTATTCTACTCTTCAATAAAAACACATGCTTTTAAAGCCAGAAGGTAGAAGTTTCCACAAATAACTGGGAAACTGAAAAGTGAACACATAAACATATTTAATGAGGTATATTGTCACAGTATACCATTTCTATAGTTGGGTGCCCATAATTACTGGGGAATAACCATTCACTTGCACTGTAATTCGTTAGTCTTTCCATCTAGAAAAATGCAGTTGCACATTCACTCATTGGTATTTATTTAAAACGAAAATCCCTTGAGAGGGTTTGTTGGCCCACTACCACTTCTGCTACGCAGTCCCCCGCAGGCATTTTATTGTGGGTTACTCTCTGTAGGAACTGGGTCGGTCAGCATAAACTGGAAAGAGAAGTCCAAGCTCAGGATCCCTTTATGAAGCCTCCATGTTCTCAGTCAGTCAGATCATTAAGGCCCTTGTCTGTCACTGATCAAAGAACCTTCTCTCAGCCCAAGTTGGCTCGGTGCTGGGAAGAGGGCCCTACCTGCCTCTGAGGGGCTCTGGTCAACAACACTTTCCCACTGTGATTATAGGGTGGTTGTTCTGGAAACCTCACCAACCCTTTAGAGTTTATTTTTAGATCCAGACATGAATCCATCTGAAACATGACTATGAAGATCCCACTTCAAATGAAAAATTCAATGATTTCTCCAAAACAAAGAGTAAAACTGAAACCAAATAATTTGGACATAGAAATTACTAGAGGTATATCTATTTATCAATATCTACTGACTTCTGATTTTAAAAAAGATAAAAAATCATTGCAGAATAACTAAATAGTACTTTCCCATCCACTCTAGTTCTTAGTGCTAAGATTCCTCACAGATTCCTCATACGCCAGAACCGCGCCGTAAGCCCAGAGTACAGGATGGTGGTCCTAAGGGTCGATTTGGTAACAACACTTGCATGTCCATGGCACAGTCCTTCTAGTGAAAGCTTTGCTGTTGAGGATTGCTGACCTCCTTGAGTTCCTTTGTCAAATGAAGAGCAGATGCCCATAAAAAACAATAAAATGACAAGAACTGACCAAGTGTTAATTCCTATTAAAATGGCTATAACCACTTTGAGTTGGTGAGTGTGTGGAGGTGGGAATACAGGGAACAGAAGCAATATAAGTCGTACTGTGTGAAATACCGTTTCCTTTCATCTTGGTGGTGGAAATGCTCGTTTTTCTCCCACCCACCACAAGGTTCACATGCTCACTCATACCCAGGAAGAGTAATACTAACTCTCACCACATTTACACTTTGCACCAACGACACTCTAGAAATAGAGTGGACTGGCTTTAAAGAAAAATTTGGTTTACGATTCCATTCAATCAGCACAAATATCTTCAACAACTGAACTGATACTTTGTCAAAATCTACATATCCTTTTCAAAAAAGGAAGGAGGAATGAAGAAATTGGAATCACCAGGATATGAAAAACAAAAATCAATCCTCAGTGACAGATGTGGTAGTAAAATTGAAGACTTCAGTTGTTTTCTCTGCCTCATAGTTTATACCTTTTCTTAAAAAAGAAACAAAAACAACAACAGAAAACTTCCTTTAATCACATCTAATGTGTATGCTGTTGCGTTCCCTAAATGTGCATTAAGCTAGGCTGAACAGATGTGCAAAATTAAACAGTACTGTTAATAACTCTAGGCCCTGAAGTTGCTTTGTTATAATTTGTATCTCACTTATTAACTTGTTCCAAATAAATTCAGACATTTTGGGAACATTAAAAAATGCAAAGAGAGGTTGCTTTTGCAACATTCGACAGTTATCTGATTATTCTCCTCATGTGTTCCATTAATAGACTAGGAGACAAATTTCTGATGCTTTCACCAATTCCTTATTTAAAGTTTCACATGTGAAGCAATGTCTTAAGGAACTGTGTATGATGACATCTGAAATGTTAAAAAGAAGGGATGCAACTATACAGAAGTGAGGGTTGTGCATTAACTAGAGTTAAGTAAGAAAAATAAGATCCTGTCATTTTAAGGTAACATGAAATATGTTTTTACTTGTTTGGTAAATATTATCCACAATAATACAGTACCAAGTTTATAATCTAAATCAGAGCATTTGAGTGAGAAAATAGGAAAATAGCTTTTTGACTACCAAATATACCGGCTGGCTTAAATACCACATCACTTACTCACTTTAAAAGTCAAGGGGTCTGAAAGGCTCCCCACTCACTCAGATTAAGTCCAGGTTTGCAAGCTCAGTACATACCTCTATGTAGAATCTTCAAACTCCACAGATAGGTAAGGCCTTTAGCAACCTAAAATTGAGAAAGAGGAAACAACACAATGATGGTTTTTATAAGGAACATTGTACATTTAAACATATAATCTTATCAACCATAATTCTTTTTTTTATTACTTTATTGTTGTTCATTTACAGTTGTCCGCATTCCCCGCCCCCCCACCAGCCAATCCCACCTCCCTCCCCTGCTCCCACCCTCCCCCTTGGTTACGTCCATGTGTCCTTTATAGTGGTTCCTGGAAACCCTTTCCCCACTGTCCCCTCCCCCTCCCCTCTGGCTATTGTTAGATTGTTCTTAATTTCAATGTCTCTGGTTATATTTTGTTTGCTTTTTTCTTTTGTTGATTATGTTCCAGTTAAAGGTGAGATCATATGGTATTTGTCCCTCACTGCCTAGCTTATTTCACTTAGCATAATGCTCTCTAGTACCATCCATGCTGTTAGAAAGGGTAGGATCTCCTTCTTTCTGTCAACCATAATACTTTAAAAAATATTTTATTTATTTATTTTCAGAGAGATGGTAAGGGAAGGACAAAAAGAGGGAGAGAAACATCAATGTGCGAGAGAAACATCAATCGGTAGTCTCTTGTACACCCGCAACTGGGGACGCTGAGCTTTGTGGGATGACACCCAACCCACTGAGTCTCACTGGCCAAGGCTCAACCATAATTTTTCCTTTAAAACTCTGTCAACTAATAAGCATCTCCCACTTGCGTGTCAGGTTCTGTGAGAATACCAAATGTACAAGCTTCAGGTTCTTTCCTTTACTGGACTTTCAGTGTTCTGAAGATAAGGTATGAGAAACGAAAGGATTAAGCATGTGAGCATAAAATGACCAGGAAGGACATCTACCAAGTTCTTAGTGGAGAGGGGCAGGAAAAAGGGACAAAGACCTTCATCTTTTATTTTTCTATACTTCTATATATAAAATTTTTTTTCAAACGTCATGACATTTATGGCCAAAAATGGGACACTTTTAAAAAGTTAGCTAACTAAGGCAATGGGTAAAAAAGAGATCATTTTTCCTGCCTGTAATCAGGAAGGCTTTACCAAGGTGCTGGGCTTTGAGTAACTGGCATGAGAAAAAGAGGAGAAAGCATTCAGGCCAAGGTAAGAGTGCACAGTCAGAGTGTTAGGGCGGTGTACTCTTCAAAAATCTCAAGGTCAGGAAAGAAACACTGAGATGGTGTTCTAGATTAGGAGAGACTAAAAATACAGGACAGCTAAATGCAATGCACAGTCCTAGACTGGATGCCGAATCAGAAATTTTTTTCTTTTGGTCTGTAAAGGTATTATTGGACAATTGGCAAAATCG